>JZKD02S2114138.1:0-20013 GCA_000966675.3 Picea glauca | reverse complement strand
AACAGGCTTAGCATCAGGATACGTTGTGATTTCATGTTCAACTATTTTCAGATCGATGCCTGGCATTTATTCATAAGACCAGGCAAAAACATCGTGGAATTATTTAAAAAGATCCGTGTAAATCTGAATCTCTTCGGGGGAGAAATCCGCTCCGACGAAGACATTCTCCATGAAACCAGGGTTTCGGGAGATATTGATAGGTATAGTTTCAGCGATAGTCACCATATTTCCCTCAACATAAATTTCCTATGTAGCTAAGAGGTTAATGGGACATGTTTGATCTCCCATCATGGTGATAGTGAATTCTCCAGCCTCGATTCAGCTTAACTCTGGGAGGAAATATGATCTGTGATGAAGATCTTCCCAAGGTTTGTCCGAACTAGTCATTGCTTCGATTACAGATTCGTCAGAAGGCAAGACTAAGTCTAATGAATCGGTGGTAGCGAGAGAACCCTGAGCGTAGATAGGCTCTAGAAGTGGATCCAACTCTTATGCGAGAGTCGGATCAGAAATAGCTAAAGCTTACTGGACTAAAGAGTACACTACTTCAGCGACAGACAAGGGTGTGGACATGTCGGAGTGCCCTGTCTCATCCATCGTGGCTGATGGGGAATGAAGAATCCACGGATCCTCAAAGTAAGTCATGTGGAATGACGAAACGTGAAAAATCTCAGCCTTGTGGTGAGTCAATATAAACTTGACATCGCCATGAGTAGGTGGGTAATCGAAAGTACCCATCAAGGATGGGCACAAACCAACTCCTATGTTAACGACACCGACTTGAGGATTATCTATCATGGGAACCGTGGATGCCCCTAAAGCTGGGTTAGGTTGAGAGAAAGACAATTGATCAATGGTCACTATCCGACCCTCATGTGGAAACAACAAGACTCGGAAAACTGTAGCAACCACAGATTGCATCACATAAGTTCGACTACGACCTAACAAGAGAGTGTGGTCGGGGGGGGCATTGACTACCTCTACCTCGACACACACAGTATTCCCTCCTAACTGCACAGGGAAAGAAGGAATGATGCCACGTGGTCGGAAAGAATGACCGTTGAATGCAGTGAGGAGAGTAGGTGATGGAGACAACTCGGGCTGACCAATGGCTTTCCAGCATGCTAACGACATAACGCATGTCGAGGCGCCCTCATCGACCACCGTGCAAAAAATATTTCATGTAAAAGTTTTCATGGGATGAGCCACTACTATATGAAATGCAACGTCGTAAGGCAGATGAGGTTTCAAGTCAGTCGTATCTAGCATGATGGTACCCGTGTTACAAGTTGCAGTAGAGCCTAAAGCAGTCAACAAGGCTTTCCTCTGAKCATGGCAACTTTGGAGGACCTCCAAAGAAGACATAGCACAAGGGGTTTGGGATAAATCTTCCACCACAGAGTAATTTTGGGTGGCCATTGCACTGGGATTGTGAGAAGCTTTCTTAAATGTACCCTTTGGAATGTGTGTCATTGTTTCACCCAACGTCTTCTCGATTTGTAGAGGAAGAGATGGGAGTTCAGCTTCTTTGCCCTTCTCAGAGGTGCTTGGTTTACTATAGTCGTGTGCTCTAGTCGTTATTAAGGCATTACCCCTAACCATATATACGTTCGCAGAAGAGGAGTTATTTGGAGGAGGGAAGCTTTCTTGGCTGCCCCCTTCGACACTTGTAGAGGATTGAGTTAAATTTTTCCCATGGTGAAATGGATTAGTTAACACGGCTTGATGTTGTTGTGTGACAAACTTTTGGGCCTCTTCAAGTCGAGGACACAGATGGGTCNGCGGAATGACGAAACGTGAAAAATCTCAGCCTTGTGGTGAGTCGATATAAACTTGACATCGCCATGAGGAGGTGGGTAATCGAAAGTACCCATCAAGGATGGGCACAAAACAACTCCTACGTTAACAACACCGACTTGAGGATTATCTATCATGGGAACCGTGGATGCCCCTAAAGCTGGGTTAGTTTGAGAGAAAGACAATTGATCAATGGTCATTATCTGACCCTCATGTGGAAACAACAAGAATCGAAAAACTGTAGCAACCACAGATTGCATCACATAAGTCCAACTACGACCTAACAAGAGATTGTAGTCAAGGGGGGCATTGACTACCTCTACCTCGACACACACAGTATTCCCTCCTAACTGTACAGGGAAAGAAGGAATGATGCCATGTGGTCAGAAAGAATGACCGTTGAACGCAGTGAGGAGAGTAGGTGATGGAGACAACTCAGGCTGACCAATGGATTTCCAACATGCTAACGACATAACGCATGTCGAGGTTCCCTCGTCGACCATCGTGCGAAAGATATTTCATGTAAAAGTTTTCATGGGATGAGCCACTACTATCTGAAATGCAACGTGGTAAGGCAGATGAGGTTTCAAGTCAGTCGTATCTAGCATGATGGTACCCGTGTTATAAGTCGCAGTAGAGCCTAAAGCAGTCAACAAGGCTTTCCTCTGAGCATGGCAACTTTGGAGGACCTCCAAAAAATACATAGCACAAGGGGTTTGGGATAAATCTTCCACCACAGAGTAATTTTGGGTGGCCATTGCACTGGGATTGTGAGAAGATTTCTTAAATGCACCCTTTGGAATGAGTGTCATTGTTTCACCCAACGTCTTCTCGATTTGTAGAGGAAGAGATGGGAGTTCGAATTCTCTGCCCTTCTCAGAGGTGCTTGGTTTACTATAGTCATGTGCTCTAGTCGTTATTAAGGCATCACCCCTAACCATATACACGTTCACGGAAGAGGAATTATTTGGAGGAGGGCAACTTTCTTGGCTGCCCCCTTCGACAGTTGTAGAGGCTTGAGTTAAATTTTTCCCATGGTGAAAGGGATTAGTCAACACGGCTTGATGTTGCTGTGTGAAAAAATTTTGGGCCTTTGCAAGTCGAGGACACATATGGGTCGGGTGGTCTTCCACAGACAAGTTGCACGGATACCTTGCCTTTCATTTTTCTGTGGTGCCCTCACCAGCATTATCAGTGGGTTTTTTATCCCCCTTACCCTGCTTGCATTGTTTTTTCTTTCCCTCACGCTGCTGGATGGCCTTTGGGTTAGTTTTATGTACGGAGTGTACTTCCAACGTTTAGGTAGGAAGAGTAGCCAAAGCAGTAGTCTAACTGGCCGTTGAGTGTTGTATAGATAACTGTTGCAATTGTTTAGTCAATTTCTCAGCGGGATTAGTTTGTGCGGACACAACAATACCATCGGCATGTGGTCCATATCTCTGTCTAGTTTTGTCCAATATCCATCGTGGTGCATCCGACAGGATGTTGTATAACAAACCAGATTGAGAATAGATAAGCTCAAATTGTTGAGCCCTCATGATGGCATCTTCTTCGGAGAAAACCCCAGAAGTTGCGACGTCTTTGGATAATTGCGGTACTAAAGACTTAAGGACCACTCAAGCAGGAATGCTGGTGGAAATGGTACTTTGATTAGACACTTTCGGTGTCTCCACTCTCGGATATGATCAGAGATATGGTCTACTTTCTTCTATTCGAAATTGGCAAGCAGTTCTGTGCCCGCGTCGTATCTCACAGGTAACTAGAAATGGTTAAGGAAAGCCATAGCCAGTTCGCCAAAAGAAGAATATCGTGAGTGATCAAGCTCGATGTACCATTTCTCGGGACTCCCGATAAGAGTGCGTTGAAACAATCGCAATTGGACAGAGTCATCTTTCAGTGAGTTAGATGAACACCAGAGGTGGAAAGTAGTCGCGTGATCACCTGGATCTTCATTAGGCTTGGCCTCGAACTTTGGAATGTCTGAAGGAAACTTTGTTGGCATAGGAGGCCAATGTGGATCGTGACAAATAGGATCATTTAACAATCGTGTCAAATATGGAAAGTGTAACGTCGCCAGGAATGGTAGTTTGGGTTGTTGCTGATAGCCTGGAAAAAAGGGTCTTGGGGTTTGACTGGCACCAGGTTGCCAGAAAAATTTTGGTTGCTGGCCCAGATTCTGGTAGAAACCATGGCCCTGACCAGCGTAAGGATTTTGCATATATGGATACATCATTGGCTGATTCCCCATAAAGGACATAGGATGTTAGACATTCATCGTGTTTGACAGAATTTGGGAAGGATTACCCCATGCCCGTCCTGATGGGATAGGCATAGAAGTCTGTCCGGGGTTCCATTGACTGTGGAAAGAATTAACCCAGAACGACATTCCAGAGGAAGGAATGGATCCTTGTCCTGAGTTCCAAGGTCCTAGTATATGTGCCCTCGGCACAGGAGTAGTACCCTATGCTGGAGTAGACTGTCCAAAGTTGGGAGTTCCCCCAGATGGGAAAGCAGTGGATGTGAAAGTGTTGTTACCAAATGTCCTATTCCAAACAAACGGTNAAGCTCAAATTGTTGAGCCCTCATGATGGCATCTTCTTCGGAGAAAACCCCAGAAGTTGCGACGTCTTTGGATAATTGCGGTACTAAAGACTTAAGGACCACTCAAGCAGGAATGCTGGTGGAAATGGTACTTTGATTAGACACTTTCGGTGTCTCCACTCTCGGATATGATCAGAGATATGGTCTACTTTCTTCTATTCGAAATTGGCAAGCAGTTCTGTGCCCGCGTCGTATCTCACAGGTAACTAGAAATGGTTAAGGAAAGCCATAGCCAGTTCGCCAAAAGAAGAATATCGTGAGTGATCAAGCTCGATGTACCATTTCTCGGGACTCCCGATAAGAGTGCGTTGAAACAATCGCAATTGGACAGAGTCATCTTTCAGTGAGTTAGATGAACACCAGAGGTGGAAAGTAGTCGCGTGATCACCTGGATCTTCATTAGGCTTGGCCTCGAACTTTGGAATGTCTGAAGGAAACTTTGTTGGCATAGGAGGCCAATGTGGATCGTGACAAATAGGATCATTTAACAATCGTGTCAAATATGGAAAGTGTAACGTCGCCAGGAATGGTAGTTTGGGTTGTTGCTGATAGCCTGGAAAAAAGGGTCTTGGGGTTTGACTGGCACCAGGTTGCCAGGAAAATTTTGGTTGTTGGCCCAGATTCTGGTAGAAACCATGGCCCTGACCAGCGTAAGGATTTTGCATCTATGGAGACATCATTGGCTGATTCCCCATAAAGGACATAGGATGTTAGACATTCATCGTGTTTAACAGAATTTGGGAAGGATTACCCCATGCCCGTCCTGATGGGATAGGCATAGAAGTCTGTCCGGGGTTCCATTGACTGTGGAAAGAATTAACCCAGAATGACATTCCAGAGGAAGGAATGGATCCTTGTCCTGAGTTCCAAGGTCCTAGTATATGTGCCCTCGGCACAGGAGTAGTACCCTATGCTGGAGTAGACTGTCCAAAGATGGGAGTTCCCCCAGATGGGAAAGCAGTGGATGCGAAAGTGTTGTTACCAAATGTCCTATTCCAAACAAACGGTGACGAAACTACCGACAGCGTTTGCACAGGTGTTCCTTGACTCTCGGCTCCAAATGAACTCATGTGTGCAGGCTGCTTGGCGGACTGTTGATGCAATACACCAAGTGAAGGAGATGAAGGAGAGATATGACCTCCAATGTAAGGAAAAGCATTGAAAGGGACAAGAATGCCCCCAAGTTGACCTTGTAGAGGAGAATTAGAGCTCCCTGCCCCCAGACCCAAAGTCTATAAAGTGGAGGAAGTGAGTGCAGGACTTGTACCTGAACTCGGCATACCGTATGAAAACGGAGGACCTGTCGCACTAGGTTTGAAGGGAGGTGTGGCCACCGCGATAGATGGGGTTGGTCCACTGTGCGACGTAGTTGTGGCCGAGACCATGGTGGCCTAGACCGTCGACAAGGGAAAGTTAGGAGAAGCTTCTCCTGTGGTAGAAACGGTGATGGGAATGGAAGAATTCCCTGAGGAAGTAACAACGTTTGTTGCCATAGCTATGTGAGACACTGACATGCGTTCGTAAAACTGAATTTGCACAATCACTTGCAGCCAAGTATCGGTGGTTGGGGTTTCAACCAAACCAAGACTAGCGGTTGATTCCTCCAGTAGTTGTTTGGGCTCAATGGTTTGTAACCCGGTTGCTTCGAAAGACCCTTTTTGGTCTAGCTTCTGCCTCAATGGTGGCGGGGGTGGCTCTAGTATAACCATCGACAGGCCCATAAGCCTTTATGACCGGTGGAGCTCTGAATCCTCCAATATGTGAGAAGATTCACGACACGCTAAGGTATTCGACACAATCAAAGAGTAACACACACTAAAATAAATCCCCTATGAGATAAGACAAGCAAACACTAATTATTTTGAAGAACGGNGAATTATTTGGAGGAGGGCAGCTTTCTTGGCTGCCCCCTTCGGCAGTTGTAGAGGCTTGAGTTAAATTTTTCCCATGGTGAAAGGGATTAGTCAACACGGCTTGATGTTGCTGTGTGAAAAAATTTTGGGCCTCTGCAAGTCGAGGACACAGATGGGTCGGGTGGTCTTCCACAGACAATTTGCACGGATACCTTGCCTTTCATTTTTCTGTGGTGCCCTCACCAGCATTATCAGTGGGTTTTTTATCCCCCTTACCCTGCTTGCATTGTTTTTTCTTTCCCTCATGCTGCTGGATGGCCTTTGGGTTAGTTGTTTGTATGGAGTGTACTTCCAATGTTTGGGTAGGAAGAGCAGCCAAAGCAGTAGTCTAACTGGCCGTTGAGTGTTGTATAGATAACTGTTGCAATTGTTTAGTCAATTGCTCAGTGGGCTTAGTTTGTGCGGACACAACAATACCATCGGCATGTGGTCCATATCTCTGTCTAGTTTTGTCCAATATCCATCGTGGTGCATCCGACAGGATGTTGTATAAAAAACCAGACTGAGAATAGATAAGCTCAAATTGTTGAGCCCTCATGATGGCATATTCTTCGGAGAAAACCCCAGAAGTTGCGACGTCTTTGGATAATTGCGGTACTAAAGACTTAAGGAACACTCAAGCAGGAATGCTGGTGGAACTGGTACTTTGATTAGACTCTTTCGGTGTCTCCACTCTCGGATATGATCAGAGATATGGTCTGCTTTCTTTTGTTCGAAATTGGCAAGCAGTTCTGTGCCCGCGTCGTATCTCACAGGTAACTAGAAATGGTTAAGGAAAGCCATAGCCAGTTCACCAAAAGAAGAATATCGTGAGTGATCAATCTCGATGTACCATTTCGCGGGACTCCCGATAAGAGTGCGTTGAAACAATCGCAATTGGATGGAGTCATCTTTCAGTGAGTTAGATGAACACCAAAGGTGGAAAGTAGTTGCGTGATCACCTAGATCTTCGTTAGGCTTGGCCTTGAACTTTGGAATGTCTGAAGGCAACTTTGTTGGCATAGGAGGCCAATGTGGATCGTGACAAATAGGATCATTTAACAACCATATCAAATATGGCAAGTGTAAAATTGCTAGGAATGGTAGTTTGGGTTGTTGCTGATAGCCTGGAAAAAAGGGTCTTGGGGTTTGACTGGCACCAGGTTGCCAGGAAAATTTTGGCTACTGGCCCAGATTCTAGTAGAAACCATGGCCCTGACTAGCGTAAGGATTTTGCATCTATGGAGACATCATTGGATGATTCCCCATAAAGGACATAGGATGTTAGACATTCATCGTGTTTGATAGACTTTGGGAAGGATTACCCCATGCCCGTCCTGATGGGATAGGCATAGAAGTATGTCTGGGGTTCCATTGACTGTGGAAAGAATTAACCCAGAACGACATTCCAGAGGAAGGAACGGATCCTTGTCCTGAGTTCCAAGGTCCTGGTATATGTGCCCTCGGCACAGGAGTAGTACCCTACGCTGGAGTAGACTGTCCAAAGATGGGAGTTCTCCCAGATAGGAAAGCAGTGGATGCGAAAGTGTTGTTACCTAATGTCCTATTCTAAACAAACGGTGACGAACCTACCGACAGAGTTTGCGCAGGTGTTCCTTGACTCTCGGCTCCAAATGAACTCATGTGTGCAGGCTGCTTGGCGAACTGTTGATGCAATACACCAAGTGAAGGAGATGAAGGAGAGATATGACCTCCAATGTAAGGAAAAGCATTGAAAGGGACAGGAATGCCCCCAAGTTGATCTTGTAGAGGAGCATTAGAGCTCCCTGCCCCCAGACCCAAAGTCTGTAAAGTGGAGGAAGTGAGTACAGGACTTGTACCTGAACTGGGCATACCGTATGAAAATGGAGGACCTGTCACACTAGGTGTGAAGGGAGGTGTGGCCACCGCGATAGATGGGGTTGGTCGACTGTGCGACGTAGTTGCGGCCGAGACCATGGTGGCCTAGACCATCGACAAGGTAAAGTTAGGAGAAGCTTCTCCTGTGGTAGAAACGGTGATGGGAATGGAAGAATTCCCCGAGGAAGTAACAACGTTTGTTGCCATAGCTATGTGAGGCACTGACATGCGTTCGTAAAACTGAATTTGCACAATCACTTGCAGCCAAGTATCAGTGGTTGGGGTTTCAACCAAAGCAAGACTAGCGGTTGATTCCTCCAGTAGTTGTTTGGGCTCAATGGTTTGTAACCCGGTTGCTTCGAAAGACCCTTGTTGGTCTAGCTTCTACCTCAATGGTGGTGGGGGTGGCTCCAGTATAACCGTCGACAGGCCCATAAGCCTTTATGACCGACGGAGCTCTGAATCCTCCATTGTGTGAGAAGATTCATGACACACTAAGGTATTCGACACAATCAAACAGTAACACACACTAAAATAAATCCCCTATGAGATAAGACAAGCAAACACTAATTATTTTGAAGAACGGTTACAACAACCAACACTAGAGAAACTTACCAGTGCAAGTGCAACTCGAAAACGGAAGCACCCTCCGGGTATACTCTACAAAGCATGGCCCGATGTTTGTCCTAGGTACCACGGTATACCCCCGTATTCACCTGTGTATGTCCCTAGAAAATATTGGCAACTAGTTTTCCAGCACGCAAATAGTCACCAGGAGGGTACAGTCGATAGTCGGGTAGACCACAATGAGTAGGGTATCAAGCTTGAAACCTGTCAAGGGTATCGAGAGAAAATGGTCCGGAAGACAACTGAGGACCTCGAACGGATTCGAGACCCACGAAGCCCCGTGGCAAATGCTAATGATGGAATCCCTTAACAAATCCTAGATATGTGTTCTCCACTACNCCAGCGTAAGGATTTTGCATCTATGGAGACATCATTGGCTGATTCCCCATAAAGGACATAGGATGTTAGACATTCATCGTGCTTGACAGACTTTGGGAAGGATTACCCCATGCCCATCCTGATGGGATAGGCATAGAAGTCTGTCTGGGGTTCCATTGACCGTGGAAAGAATTAACCCAGAACGACATTCCAGAGGAAGGAACAGATCCTTTTCCTGAGTTCCAAGGTCCTGGTATATGTTCCCTCGGCACAGGAGTAGTACCCTACGCTGGAGTAGACTGTCCAAATATGGGAGTTCCCCCAGATGGGAAAGCAGTGGATGTGAAAGTGTTGTTACCAAATGTCCTATTCCAAACAAACGGTGATGAACCTACAGACAGAGTTTGCGCAGGTGTTCCTTGACTCTCGGCTCCAAATGAACTCATGTGTGCAGGTTGCTTGGCGGACTGTTGATGCAATACACCAAGTGAAGGAGATGAAGGAGAGATATGACCTCTAATGTAAGGAAAAGCATTGAAAGGGACAGGAATGCCCCCAAGTTGACCTTGTAGAGAAGCGTTAGAGCTCCCTGCCCCCAGACCCAAAGTCTGTAAAGTGGAGGAAGTGAGTGCAGGACTTGTACTTGAACTGGGCATACCGTATGAAAACGGAGGACCTGTCGCACTAGGTGTGAAGGGAGGTGTGGCCACCGCGATAGATGGGGTTGGTCCACTGTGCGACGTAGTTGTGGCCGAGACCATGGTGGCCTAGACCGTCGACAAGGGAAAGTTAGGAGAAGCTTCTCCTGTGGTAGAAACAGTGATGGGAATGGAAGAATTCCCCGAGGAAGTAACAACGTTTGTTTCCATAGCTATGTGAGGCACTGACATGCGTTCATAAAAATGAATTTGCACAATCACTTGCAGCCAAGTATCAGTGGTTGGGTTTTCAACCAAACCAAGACTAGCGGTTGATTCCTCCAGTAGTTGTTTGGGCTCAATGGTTTGTAACCCGGTTGCTTTGAAAGACCCTTGTTGGTCTAGCTTCTGCCTCAATGGTGGTGGGGGTGGCTCCAGTATAACCGTCGACAGGCCCATAAGCCTTTATGACCAGTGGAGCTCTGAATCCTCCACTGTGTGAGAATATTCACGACACGCTAAGGTATTCAACACGATCAAATAGTAACACACACTAAAATAAATCCCCTATGAGATAAGACAAGCAAACACTAATTATTTTGAAGAACAGTTACAACAACCAACACTAGAGAAACTTACCAGTGCAAGTGCAACTCGAAAACGAAAGCACCCTCCGGGTATACTCTGCAAAGCATGGCCCGATGTCTGTCCTAGGTACCACGGTATACCCCCTTAGTCACTTGTGTATGTCCCTAGAAAATATTGGCAACTAGTTTGCCAGCACGTGAATAGTCACTAGGCGGGTACAGTCGATAGTCGAGTAGACCACAATGAGTAGGGTATCAAGCTCGAAACCTGTCAAGGGTATCGAGAGAAAATGGTCCGGAAGACAACTGAGGACCTCAAACGGATTCGAGACCCACGAAGCCCCGTGGCAAATGCTAACGACGGAATCCCTTAACAAATCCTAGATATGTGTTCTCCACTACGCTTGGTCCAACTTTGGAGGGGTTATCTCCGCTACCTTTCCTTACGNCAGTAGTCTGACTGGCCGTTGAGTGTTGTATAGATAACTGTTACAATTGTTTAGTCAATTGCTCAGAGAGCTTAGTTTGTGCGGAAACAACAATACCATCGGCATGTGGTCCATATCTTTGTCTAGTTTTGTCCAATATCCATCGTGGTACATCCGACAGGATGTTGTATAACAAACCAGAGTAAGAATAGATAAGCTCAAACTATTGAGCCCTCATGATGGCATCTTCTTCGGAGAAAACCCCAGAAGTTGCGACATCTTTGGATAATTGCGGTACTAAAGACTTAGGGACCACTCAAGCAGGAATGCTGGTGGAACTGGTACTTTGATTAAACTCTTTCGGCATATCCACTCTCGGATATGATAAGAGATATGGTCTGCTTTCTTCTGTTCAAAATTGGCAAGCAGTTCTGTGCCCGCGTTGTATCTCACAGGTAACTGGAAATGGTTAAGGAAAGCCATAGCCAGTTCGCCAAAAGAAGAATATCATGAGCGATCAAGCTCGATGTACCATTTCGCGGGACTCTTGATAAGAGTGCGTTGAAACAATCGCAATTGGACGGATTCATCTTTCAGTGAGTTAGATGAACACCAGAGGTGGAAAGTAGTCACGTGATCACCTGGATCTTCGTTAGGCTCGGCCTCGAACTTTGGAATGTCTGAAGGCAACTTTGTTGGCATAGGAGGCCAATGTGGATCGTGACAAATAGGATCATTTAACAACCGTGTCAAATCTGGAAAGTGTAACATCGCCAGGAATGGTAGTTTGGGTTGTTTCTGATAGCCTAGAAAAAAGGGTCCTGGCGTTCGACTAGCACCAGGTTGCCAGGAAAATTTTGGCTGCTGGCCCGGATTCTGGTAGAAATCATGGCCCTGACCAGCATAAGGATTTTGCATATGTGGAGACATCATTGGCTGATTCCCCATAAAGGACATAGGATGTTAGACATTCATCATGTTTGACAGACTTTGGGAAGGATTACCCCATGCCGGTCCTGATGGGATAGGCATAGAATTCTATCCGGGGTTCCATTGACTGTGGAAATAATTAACCCAGAACGACATTCCAGAGGAAGTAACGGATCCTTGTCCTGAGTTCCAAGGTCCTGATATATGTGCCCCCGGCACAGGACTAGTACCCTATGTTGGAGTAGACTGTCCAAAGATGGGAGTTCCCCCAGATGGGAAAGCAGTGGATGCGAAAGTGTTGTTACCAAACGTCTTGTTCCAAACAAATAGTGATGAACCTATCGACAGAGTTTGCGCAGGCGTTCCTTGACTCCCGGCTCCAAATGAAATCATATGTGTAGGCTGCTTGGCAGACTGTTGATGCAATACACCAAGCGAAGGAGACGAAGGAGATATATGACCTGCAATGTAAGGAAAAGCATTGAAAGGGACAGGAATGCCCCCAAGTTGACCTTGTAGAGGAGCGTTAGAGCTCCCTACCCCCAGACCCAAAGTCTGTAAAGTGGAGGAAGTGAGTGCAGGACTTGTACCTGAACTAGGCATACCGTATGAAAATGGAGGACCTATCGCACTATGTGTGAAGGGAGGTGTGGCCACCGCGATAGATGGGGTTGGTCCACTGTGTGACATAGTTGCATCCAAGACCATGGTGGCCTAGACCGTCGACAAGGGAAAGTTAGGAGAAGCTTCCCCTGTGCTAGAAACGGTGATGGGAATGGGAGAATTCCCCGAGGAAGTAACAACGTTTTTTTCCATAGCTATGTGAGGCACTGACATGCGTTCGTAAAATTGAATTGAAACAATCACTTGAAGCCAAGTATCAGTGGTTGGGGTTTCAACCAAACCAAGACTAGCGGTTGATTCCTCCGGTAGTTGTTTGGGATCAATGGTTTGAAACCTGGTTGCTTCGAAAGACCCTTGTTGGTCTAGCTTCTGCCTCAACGGTGGCGGGGGTGGCTCTAGTATAACCATCGACAGGCCCATAATCCTTTGTGACCGACGGAGCTCTGAATCCTCCACTATGTGAGAAGATTCATGACACGCTAAGGTATTCGACATGATCAAACAGTAACACACACTAAAAGAAATCCCCTATGAGATAAGACAAGCAAACACTAATTATTTTGAAGAACGGTTACAACAACCAACACTAGAGAAACTTACCGGTGCAAGTGAAACTCGAAAACAAAAGCACCCTCCGGGTATACTCTACAAAGAATGGACCGATGTCTGTCCTAGATACCATGGTATACCCCCACAGTCACCTGTGTATGTCCCTAGAAAATATTCGCAACTAGTTTGCCAGCACGCGAATAGTCACCAGGCGGGTACAGTCGATAGTCGGGAGGACCACAATGAGTAGGCTATCAAGCTCGAAACCTATCAAGGGTATCGAGAGCAAATGGTCTGGAAGACAAATGAGGACCTCGAACGGATTCAAGACCCACGAAGCTCCGTGGCAAATGCAAACGACGGAATCCCTTAACAAATCCTAGATATGTGTTCTCCACTACACTTGGTCCAGCTTTGGAGGGGTTATCTCCGCTACATTTCCTTATGCGACCTCGTGTTTAGCCCCTATGTTAGAGGGGGGTCCCAGATAANCATAAGGATTTTGCATCTGTGGAGACATCATTGGCTGATTCCCCCATAAAGGACATAGGATGTTAGACATTCATCATGTTTGACAGACTTTGGGAAGGATTACCCCATGCCGGTCATGATGGGATAGGCATAGAAGTCTATCCGGGGTTCCATTGACTGTGGAAAGAATTAACCCAGAACGACATTCCAGAGGAAGTAACGGATCCTTGTCCTGAGTTCCAAGGTCCTGGTATATGTGCCCCTGACACAGGACTAGTACACTACGCTGGAGTAGACTGTCCAAAGATGGGAGTTCCCCTAGATGGGAAAGCAGTGGATGCGAAAGTGTTGTTACCAAACGTCCTATTCCAAACAAACGGTGATGAACCTATCGACAGAGTTTGCGCAGGTGTTCCTTGACTCCCGGCTCCAAATGAAATCATATGTGCAGGCTGCTTGGCAGACTGTTGATGCAATACACCAAGCGAAGGAGACGAAGGAGAGATATGACCTCCAATGTAAGGAAAAGCATTGAAAGGGACAGGAATGCCCCCAAGTTGACCTTGTAGAGGAGCATTAGAGCTCCCTACCCCCAGACCCAAAGTCTGTAAAGTGGAGGAAGTGAGTGCAGGACTTGTACCTGAACTAGGCATACCGTATGAAAATGGAGGACCTATCGCACTAGGTGTGAAGGGAGGTGTGGCCACCGCGATAGATGGGGTTGGTCCACTGTGTGACATAGTTGCGGCCAAGACCATGGTGGCCTAGACCGTCGACAAGGGAAAGTTAGGAGAAGCTTCCCCTGTGGTAGAAACGGTGATGGGAATGGAAGAATTCCCCGAGGAAGTAACAACGTTTGTTGCCATAACTATGTGAGGCACTGACATGCGTTCGTAAAATTGAATTGGCACAATCACTTGCAGCCAAGTATCAGTGGTTGGGGTTTCAACCAAACCAAGACTAGCGGTTGATTCCTCTGGTAGTTGTTTGGGCTCAATGGTTTGAAACCCGGTTGCTTCGAAAGACCCTTGTTGGTCTAGCTTCTGCCTCAACGGTGGCGGGGGTGGCTCCAGTATAACCGTCGACAGGCCCATAATCCTTTGTGACCGATGGAGCTCTGAATCGTCCACTGTGTGAGAAGATTCATGACATGCTAAGGTATTCAACATGATCAAACAGTAACACACACTAAAAGAAATCCCCTATGAAATAAGACAAGCAAACACTAATTATTTTGAAGAACGGTTACAACAACCAACACTAGAGAAACTTACCGGTGCAAGTGAAACTCGAAAACAAAAGCACCCTCTGGGTATACTCTGCAAAGAATGGACCGATGTCTGTCCTAGGTACCATGGTATACCCCCGCAGTCACCTGTGTATGTCCCTAGAAAATATTGGCAACTAGTTTGCAAGCACGCGAATAGTCACAAGGCGGGTACAGTCAATAGTCGGGAAGACCACAATGAGTAGGGTATCAAGCTCGAAACCTGTCAAGGGTATCGAGAGAAAATGGTCCGGAAGACAAATGAGGACCTCGAATGGATTTGAGACCCATGAAGCCCCGTGGCAAATGCAAACGACGGAATCCCTTAACAAATCCTAGATATGTGTTCTCCACTACGCTTGGTCCAGCTTTGGAGGGGTTATCTCTGCTACCTTTCCTTATGCGACCTCGTGTTTAGCCCCTATGTTAGAGGGGGGTCCCGGATAACTTTCACATAACTGGAATTCTACACNGTTTTAATTAGTGTTGATTTTAATGGGATTTTTTACGTCACAAGGTATGAAGGTGAAACTGATGGTGTGTAAAGACTCAAAGCAAAATGAATAAGAAATGCTTGGAAACAAAAACCTTTACAAAACATGCAAAAATCCACAACTTTTCAACAAGAAATACTTCCTTTTTCTGTTCGAATTTTCTAATATTTCATGCAACAAACATAAAGGAATTTCACTCAATCTGTGAGCTACTTATGTTCTAAATGCGCTGCAAAAACTTATGAAAAAAGACTTCTTCCTAGTTATTGATGCAGCAACACAATCTTCAAACAAAGAAGAAAATGAAAAAGAAATATATATATATTTTTTATTTGAGTGCTAAATGAAACAACAAAGGGAAAATGACGACAAGCACAAAACCAAGAAAACAAAATAAAATTCTGTCTTAAAGCGCAGATCGCAAAGAAACAAAGAAAAGACACTCAATGGCAATCGAGAAATCATTGCTTCTTACACTTGTCTAAAAACCATAAAACACAATTTTTTTTTTTTTTTTATCTTTTCTATCAAACATCAACTAAGAGAAAACAGGCTAAGGATAAGAGGCCCTAACCNGTGATGGGAATGGAAGAATTCCCCGAGGAAGTAACAACGTTTGTTTCCATAGCTATGTGAGGCACTGACATGCGTTCGTAAAATTGAATTGGCACAATCACTTGCAGCCAAGTATTAGTGGTTGGGGTTTCAGCCAAACCAAGACTAGCGGTTGATTCCTCTGGTAGTTGTTTGGGCTCAATGGTTTGTAACCCAGTTGCTTCGAAAGACCCTTGTTGGTCTAGCTTCTGCCTCAATGGTGGCGAGGGTGGCTCCAGTATAATCGTCGACAGGCCCATAAGCCTTTGTGACTGGAGGAGCTCTGAATCCTCCACTGTGTGAGAAGATTCACGACACGCTAAGGTATTTGACATGATCAAACAGTAAAAGACACTAAAAGAAATCCCCTATGAGATAAGACAAGCAAACACTAATTATTTTGAAGAACGGTTACAACAACCAACACTAGAGAAACTTACCGGTGCAAGTGAAACTTGAAAACGGAAGCACCCTTCGGGTATACTCTACAAAGCATGGCCCGATGTCTGTCCTAGGTACCACGGTATACCCCCGCAGTCACCTGTGTATGTCCCTAGAAAAGATTGGCAACTAGTTTGCCAGCACATGAATAGTCACCAGGCGGGTACAACCGATAGTCGGGTAGACCACAATGAGTAGGGTATCAAGCTCGAAACCTATCAAGGGTATCGAGAGAAAATGGTCTAGAAGACAACTGAGGACCTCGAACGGATTCGAGACCCACGAAGCCCCGTGGCAAATGCAAACGACGAAATCCCTTAACAAATCCTAGATATGTGTTCTCCACTACGCTTGCTCCAGCTTTGGAGGGGTTATCTCCGCTACCTTTCCTTACGCGACCTCGTGTTTAGCCCCTGTGTTAGAGGGGGGTCCCGAATAACTTTCATGTAACTGGACTTCTACACTCCCTATGACAGACTCCAATGTTTGGTTTGAGTGGCCTTGGAGAATTTACTCTCCAACCTATTCCAAGGCCCTAGTCCTGAGCTAGTGTATGAACCCTAMAAACAAAAAKTCTAATAGGTTTTAATTAGTGTTGATTTTAATGGGATTTTTTACGTCACAAGGTATGAAGGTGAAACTGATGGTGTGTAAAGACTCAAAGCAAAATGAATAAGAAATGCTTGGAAACAAAAACTTTTACAAAACATGCAAAAATCCACAACTTTTCAACAAGAAATACTTCCTTTTTCTGTTCGAATTTTCTAAGATTTCATGCAGCAAACATAAAGGAATTTCACTCAATATGTGAGCTACTTATGTTCTAAATGCGCTGCAAAAACTTATGAAAAAAGACTTCTTCCTAGCTATTGATGCAGCAACACAATCTTCAAACAAATAAGAAAATGAAAAAGAAATATATATATATTTTTATTTGAGTGCTAAATGAAACAACAAAGGGAAAATGACGACAAGCACAAAACCAAGAAAACAAAATAAAATTCTGGCTTAAAGCGCAGATCGCAAAGAAACAAAGAAAAGGCACTCAATGGAAATCAAGAAATCATTGCTTCTTACACTTGTCTAAAAACCATAAAACACAAATTTTATTTTTTTTATCTTTTCTATCAAACATCAACTAAGAGAAAACAAGCTAAGGATAAGAGGCCCTAACCTACTAACTGTGCAACCCTAGACTCAAACCCCTGAGAGGAAAACTTCTCACCACAAGAGGGGATGACTGCCCCACCCTGAATGAAAAGCAACCTGACAAGCCCGCGACTATCACTGAAACAGCACGCGTGCAAATGTGTGCTGAGCTATAACTGAGGGTGGGTACCCGCGGGATGAACTGATACAGGACGCGTGTATGTGCAAAATCCAAGACAAAAATAACCACAGACATACTAGACCTGGAAGAGGCCTCTGGTATTGTCAACCAGGGTCTCTTGAAGGCTTGGATGCTTCCTCTTACAGAAAAGAAAAATAATTGCAAAAACTTAACAAACGCAATAAAGCAGACTNGCAACTCGAAAACGGAAGCACCCTCCGGGAATACTCTGCAAAGGATGGCCCGATGTTTGTCCTAGGTACCACGGTATACCCCCGTAGTCACTTGTGTATGTCCCTAGAAAATATTGGCAACTAGTTTGCCAGCACGCGAATATTCACCAGGCGGGTACAGTCGATAGTCGGGTAGACCACAATGAGTAGGGTATCAAGCTCGAAACCTGTCAAGGGTATCGAGAGAAAATGGTATGGAAGACAACTGAGGACCTCGAACGGATTCGAGACCCATGAAGCCCCATGGCAAATGCTAATGACGGAATCCCTTAACAAATCCTCGATATGTGTTCTCCACTACGCTTGGTCCAGCTTTGGAGGGGTTATCTCCGCTACCTTTCCTTACGTGACCTCGTGTTTATCCCCTGTGTTAGAGGGGGGTCCTAGATAACTTTCACGTAACTGGACTTCTACACTCCCTATGACATACTCCAATGTTTGGTTTGAGTGGCCTTGGAGAATTTACTCTCCAACCTATTCCAAGGCCCTAGTCCTGAGCTAGTGTATGAACCCTACAAAAAAAAATTCTAATAGGTTTTAATTAGTGTTGATTTTAATGGGATTTTTTACATCACAAGGTATGAAGGTGAAACTGATGGTGTGTAAAGACTCAAAGAAAAATGAAAAAGAAATTCTTGGAAACAAAATTTTTTACAAAACATGCAAAAATTCGCAACGTTTCAACAAGAAATACTTCCTTTTTCTGTTTGAATTTTCTAAGATTTCATGCAGCAAACATAAAGGAATTTCACTCAATCTATGAGCTACTTATGTTCTAAATGCGCTGTAAAAACTTATGAAAAAATACTTCTTCCTAGCTATTGATGGAGCAACACAATCTTCAAACAAAGAAGAAAATGAAAAAGAAATATATATATTTTTTTATTTGAGTGCTAAATGAAACAACAAAGGGAAAATGCCGACAAGCACAAAACCAAGAAAACAAAATAAAATTCTGGCTTAAAGCACAGATCACAAAGAAACAAAGAAAAGACACTCAATGGCAATCGAGAAATCATTGCTTCTTACACTTGTCTAAAAACCATAAAACACAATTTTTTTTTTTTTTTCTTTTTTATCAAACATCAACTAAGAGAAAACAGGCTAAGGATAAGAGGCCCTAACCTACTGAATGTGAAACCCTAGACTCAAACCCCTGAGAGGAAAACTTCTCACCACAAGAGGGGATGACTGCCCCACCCTGAATGAAAAGAAACCTGACAAGCCCGCGACTATCACTGAAACAGCACGCGTGCAAACGCGTGCTGAGCTATAACTGAGTGTGGGTACCCGCGGGATGAACTGATACAGGACACATGTATGTGCAAAATCCAAGACAAAACTAACCACAGACATACCAGACTTGGAAGAGGCCTCTAGTATTGTCAACCAGGGTCTCTTGAAGGCTTGGATGCTTCCTCTTACAGAAAAGAAAAATAATTGCAAAAACTTAACAAACACAATAAAGCAGACTGAGACAAGACTGTGAACTAGCAAGACCCAGACAGGATCCAGAAAGCCCCCTAAGAATGTGAAATTCTGACAGGGAAGAGGATACTGCCTCTTAATCTCTCTGAGTCCTACACGCTACTGAAACCGCTACAGTAAGCATTCAAATGCGGGTTGTAAGAGGTTAGGGTGCGGGTTACACGCGTGCAGGCCTTCTGCGGGCCGCGTGTACCTCTATGTGTCCCGATGATAAATGTCAAGCAATAGTCAAGGAAAAGCTGGTATAAAGAACCAGGTTCCCTGCTAGCTCTGACCTAACAGCAAACAGACAAACAAAGAAGAAGAAAATCTAATTCTTTTAACTACCCAAAAACCTCAATTAAATATGGAAACCCTAAGAGTAATATCCCCAGGGGAGTCACCAATTCTGCTGTTGGGAAATAATACCCTACAGACTAACAAGCTAGGGTTGAACTTGTATGCAGATCATGACCTTAAATAAATCACTTTTAACCTATCACCCCAATACTCAAAACCCCTTTTTCACATACAAGTATGGGAAAGACCTACTAACCTTTTTTTATCGATGTTTGGTGTAGATCCTACAATGTGCTTTATCCGCTTGCTTGCGCTGCTCCTTCCAAAGACAATCCTACAATCGATACAAAACACTACGCATGCATGCTATTTTTCTACTTGAGTGTTAGAGATTAAGAATAAATCAAATAAAATATATATAACTCGTGCATTGGGATAGGAAAAGTATTGTTTTATTAATCTCAAGATGAATCAACTTACAATAATGATAGAGACCGGCCACCATTCCTCGATCCTAATCCTGGGCTCCTCCTCTTCTTTGTCCTCCAACTGCTTTGCTTGAATT
>JZKD02S2114127.1:19920-47124 GCA_000966675.3 Picea glauca | reverse complement strand
TTGATTGAATGGTTGTAGTTTAATTTCTTGCATCTATTTATAAATATTGTTGAATCAAAACCCTAGGGGAAAAACACACAAGTAGGTCATTGTCTCATGTCCCCTGATAGAAAAAAATTTAGCCATTGAAGAAGAAGAAGAGAGCCTAGCCATAGCTACACTCCTTTTTCTTCTTCCCTTAAGCTAGCCATACCTTTTGACTTCTATAGGAAGAGGACGTCCTAGGCCTAGGTTATCTACACCTAGGATCATTTTATTTTAGGGTTTGATGAAAGAGCCTTGCCTTAGCAACACTCTCCCTCTTTAAACCCTCTTGTCTTGACTTTGCTTTTCATTGAGCTAGTTGTTTGCCGGGAAGGAGGAGAGAGCACAAGGCATTGCTTTAGCAACACTGAAGTGAGCCTCTCTCCCCTAGGGTTATGATTTTGGAGCCCTGCTTTAGCAGCACTTCAAAACATATCCCTCTAGTCCTTTAAAATCTCATGTCCTTCAACTTTTGCGTTCTTCACCTATGACTCCATTAACCCTAAGGCATTGATCTAAGACCTTCAATGTTGAAGTAGAGTGGGATCCAAACACTCTCAAACCTCTTGAAATTGAAACCCTAACTACACTAACCCTAGCCTAGATTAACTTACTAACCCTAAGTTGCCGACGTCATCATTCAATATTTCATCTTTATTGCAACAAGTTTTGACTTTTGAGTAATTGAATGGTAGTTGAAGGCATTAATTGAGTTAAGCATTTACTTTTTATATTGAATGTCATTTATTTCAAGTATTTATTGATGAAGTGATATTAATGCCATTGCTATATTTTAAACATTGACTTCATCAACATTTACTTTCAAATTTCTCATATTGAATATAAGATAGTCATTGATTTATATGAGGTATTAACAAAGATTGCACGTATTAGTTTCCTTGTTGTGTTGTCTCAAGCAGGTGCTCTTCTTTTCTTTGTTTATACTCTATTATTGGTTGTTTAGCCAAGACTATCTGATTGGCGGTAATCTATGAAGGGGAACTTCGTCTTTGTGTTGTTAGCCTTTGCCTTTTCAAAACCCCAGGTTACCGGGGACGTCTCCCCTGGGCCTAGCCTCCCTAAATAGAAAGAACCTCCACATTGTGGTGACATTGGGTGGGGAAGGTTCCTGTTTTTCCAGTTTGACCTACTACTCCTTATCCTTTCTTATGTCTACAAACTGTGTGATAACAATATTGATACATCATCATCATCAAAATTGTATATACCATAACTAATACATCATCATCATCATCAAAATTGTATATACCATAACTAATACATCATCATCATCAAAAACTAGATCCACCACAACTCATATATCATCGTCATCAAAATTGGATACACCATAACCAATACATCAACATGGATGGGTGTCGGGTCTGTGACCGTAGTCAAAGGAGGAAAACAAGAGAATCTATCCCCAAACCTTGCTTCTTGGGATCAAGCACCATGGACGAGACCTTGAACTTTTGTACCTAACCTCTCTTGGTTAACATTGATCACCTCCAAGGGTGTTATGGGTGCCACCACTAGGTTAGTTGTGCATCTTGAATGTGTCTAAAGGTCTATCCAAGGTCACAAGAGGAGAATAATGGGCATTTTTCCCTATATGATGCTTGTTGGGATCAATCTCCATGAGCAGTGCCTACTAACCACAAATATTCTACACCTATAGTTTTGAGCACATCCTTGAATGGAAAATTGAGACCCTTGTATGGTATCTTTGACCTTGTATATGGACATCTGTGCCACAGTTAAACCACAACATATGCCCTAAATGAGAATTTATCTCAGGTACACACCAAGAATCATTCTCCATGATATGGTTGGGGTTCTTTAGCATCCAAGTGGAATATAAAATTCATGAGTAGTTTTTTTTTAAATAAAAATGATCTTCGATGTCTAAACACGGTCAGAGGGGAAACAAGGGGCGCAAGCCCTAAATGAATTTATTTTAGAGGCAATTTAGTTAGCAGAGGCAAAACATTAGGACCTAGGCCCTACATGTTGCGTATTAATCTTAATCACCATGAAAAATGTGTGCAAAACCAAAACACAAACCCTCTCTAAGGGGTGTTTGGTATCAAGGTTGGATATGGATGCAAAGGAGATTTTTCAAAATGAGGATGGGTAATAGGGCCTTGAACATGGTCAAGGAAGGAAAAAATGTTCCTTGGGATATTATTGAATCTTCTAAGGCACAAGAGACTTGAATGAGTCCTCATACCAACAAATGATTACTTTCAAGTGTTCTTTATAAGCCTTCGAGTGGGATACATGTGTCATGGGTAAGTCTTGTGCACTAAAAATAGGTATGGACCATGCCACATGATCAAGGGGATAAAAAAGGGCCTTAATCCCTAATTAAACATTTTTTTATCTCAAACATTGTGAACAAACCCTAGACATGGTGATAGGAGCCCTCGTTAGGAGGTCTTTTCCCCATGAATTGAATATGAGGACCATTAAGATGTTTCATGCATAATGGATGGGTCTCAGGGCCCTAGTCATAGTTTTGGTAGGGAAAAAACATCATAAGGACATTTTCATTGGTTAGGGGAGGGAAACAACATCCTCAAGCACTAAATATAGTGTATTTATATCAATCACAATGAAAATGTCCTAAAAACACCACATAAGAGCATGGATGGTTTGTGGGGCCTTGACCATCAACAAATAATGAAAACTAGTGTCTTATGATCTTATTAAAGCTTCTTGAGATCAAGATCCTAGAATAAGTACTCAAATAAATATTGAAGCATAAATAGGGTCAAGGGGGACATAATGGCCTTAATACCTATTGAACCTTCTCAATATCGAGCACCATGAAAAACACCTAGAAACTAGGACACGAGCCCTCCCTAGGGGCCCTTGACATATGAGTTGAATATCGATGTTTCTATCAAGTATTTGGCATCATTGATAGGCATTAGGTTTGTGACCATTGTCAAGGGAGGGAAATAAGAGTTTGTCGATGTGTTTTCATGACACCCATCAACTAGGTGATTTCAATCCATAATTGAACCTATGTCTTTCTCAAATGGAGACCAACATTTTGAAATATGGAAAGTGCCATATTACCTTGACCTATTGATCATGAACATTGAACAAGTTTTTAAGAATTCAGAATCAATTTCAATGTTGCAGTTCTTCTTCATGCAATGAAAATGAGGATGGTTTCACTTTTGAAAAAAAAGAGAATAAAAGAAAAGTATACCAAAAATAAGGAAATTGCATGTGTTCATTGTTGGTTTGTTTCTCTGAGTTACTCCTTTAACATGATTGACCCAGGTTCAAGTCTACTAGGGTTCCAGCAAAGCCTCTAAAACTATCGGCCCTCCTGGTAAACCAAAAGGCAATG
Source organism: Picea glauca (assembly GCA_000966675.3). Classification (NCBI taxonomy): domain Eukaryota; kingdom Viridiplantae; phylum Streptophyta; class Pinopsida; order Pinales; family Pinaceae; genus Picea; species Picea glauca. The sequence continues at coordinate 43,736 of JZKD02S2114127.1, read as the reverse complement.
CAGTACATAGAGTGCACTATTCAATCTCACCCGAGATAGTCTTAATGGGTGACTGCAATACTCAAGTGTTTGCGGTCTAGGATTAAATGGGGATCTGTTAGTGCACATTGAGAGTTATATTTACTTGTTAAGAAATATTATGTCATTCATCGATCTTATTTATTATGTTGTTGCTTATGCATGCATGTAAATCAAGAGATATAACTACTTCATAAAAGCATTCATCTAATATTTAACCACTAATAGCAAAGATATAAACAATAATCATTCCACACAACACATGATTTAATATGGTTCACCCCCTCCTGGGCTACGTCCACAAATATTTGGCTCTAAGGTTCTTTTATTATGGTTACGTGATGCATGGCATCATGTGCACTAAAAATTCATTCATGCATTCACAAAACAGACTCCTCGAACTTTAAGAGGCTGAATAGATCACACTAGGCTAATCAGCCTGCGATCTAACCCTCATGGTATAGTAACTTTTACCTCCCATAGATCAATAGCTTACAAAAAAAGTATCAAATAATATTTTTGTTACAGACCTTCTACTTTACCTCCTGCGAGAAACTCATAACAACAATCCCCCCCTAGACATCCTAGGTTTCTATTTATATCTATTCCTGGCTCATCACCCATTACATTCTCTTAGCAAAACCCTAACCTAATTAGGTCTTCTTGCATGATGGCCTTCTGCGCTTTTCTCCTCTACATGTGCACTTTATTCCATTTTTTTTATGTCAGTTGTATGTATTTTCCTTCTTCTTGCATGCACACCTCGCATGATTTTCTTCCAACTGTCTCTCCTCCATGTCATGCCTTTTCCCCAAAATGGGATTATTCCCAACAACCCCCAACACTGAAATCATGACTCGTCCTGAGTCACTGCTTGACTTGTTCCACTATCACTACTTGCCTCCTGCTTCGAATACTGGTTGTTGTAGTGCTTCATACATCTACATTGTTTGTTGCCATTGTTTTTTAGCCTTACTGTTCTTGTTGGCCATAGCAGTGAACACCTTCTTTGAGATAGGAGACTATAGTATCTCTCCACCTTCAACTCCGATCTTCTCAATGTTCTTCTTAGATGTTTCACTCCCCATGAAAAACAACTCCACCTTTTCTTGCAAGGGATCTAACGACACCTTTCTTGATGTCTTTTGTGCTTGCAATGCTTTCTCTTCCAACTCCAGGGCCTTCAGCTCGGTGGTCATTTTTATCTTCTCCGGCAATGACATTATTTTTTGTCACTACTTCACCTCCGCCATTGTTGTGTGGATCTGGTTTTCCTTCTCTTGGAGTTCCTGAAGGCTCCCATCCTCTAGGAGGTGAGTCTAGAGTTGCACGCTCTTCTCTAACAACTTGGTGACTATCTGCATGCTTTGGTCGATTCCCTCCGTAGCTATTGTTGCCTCCTGTTCACATTGCACTCTGACCTCTAGAGGAGTAGTGGGTGTGACCCACTCCTCCATCTCTTTGATTCTCTCATTATACTCCCAGATAGTCTTCTCTAACCTGCACAACTTCTCTCCCAATCACCCTACCTCATTGCTTGTGCTTTCAGGAATTGTTTGAAACAACATGTGGATTTTTTGCTCCATATCCTCCACTTTTTTCTTCTCTTGTTCTTTTTGTTGTGCCTCAAGGTTGAGGGATTCCTTCAGTGATATAGTCTCTCTCTGGGCTATCTGTAACTTTGTGTCATCCACTCTTTCTTTGGACTGAATATCCTGTGTGATGCTCACATGTAGTTTGTACAGTGCTTTTGTTGGAATCTTGGCCAATGTCAAATCTGACGCCTCGATGTATTTAAGGGGTTTATGTGTTGTGGCTTCATCGATAAACATCATCTCCAGCATGATGATTAAATTGACGCTCGGTTGTGCTGCAAAATGTAGTGTCTCCGGAACTGGCACTCCCTCCTTAGACTGTGTGGATGTTTCTTTTTGTGTCTTTGTTGCCCCAATCCTTAACTGCTCCAACGTAGTTTTCACCTCTTGTACTTGATCGATGATTGAAGACCTATGCTTCTTTGCATTCTCCCATACTTCATCTAGTCTCTCCTTAATTTTTGTCACCACTAACTCCACATAGTCTAGGGTTAGTGATATATGGCTCTGTCGCTTGTGTGTCTTTTCCTTTTTCCAGCCACCACTAGTGTGCTCCCCTGGCCGCTTTTCATGGGTAGATGATGGCTCAGGACTAGGGGGTCTCTGGGTATCCCCTACAGTGGTTGTCCCTATTTCTCTAGCCTCAAGAATCTCTTGGGTTATTGTCCCTTTCTCTTCCTCCTCAGGGATTTCATGTGTCCCTGTGCCTGTTTCTTCCACCTCAGGGATTTCCTGGGTCCTTGCATCTATCTCTTTCGTGCACACTTCTCTTGTTGAGTGTATGGGTGTTTGTTATGTGCGGGGTGGAGCCTGTATATACCCCCTTGGTGATATATTTTGTGTGCATGATTTCTTCTTGGCTAGGGTGATTCCCCCCTCTTGGCCTTGGGCATTCCTCTTCTTGGTTCCTACGTCATTAGTGTCTATTTGGTGTGTTGGGTCTAGTATGTCCTGCATCTTTGGTCATGCGCTTTGTACCATGGTTGGAATCTTGGGTACCTTCCATTCCTCGAGCCACTCCTGGACCTCTCTTTGTATTTCCTTCTGCATGACGCAGTAGTTGAGTTGGAGCCATTCCTTGGCTTTGTCACGCTTTGCTTGCATCCATAAACTGTGGCGTGTTGCCCTGAAGTTGGCAACTTGTCTAAACTCCTGGATAGTTTCTAGTGTAATGCGCCATGTGTCTGCAATAAGGTCATGCATCTCTATGGAGTACCCTCAAAGATATATGTTTTCTCTTTCTTTCTCTTGGGGTCTATGCCGTTGTGTAATGATATGTGTTTTGTTGCGCCACACTTCCCCGGTCTCTCCATGTATTTGTTGTAGAATGGTTCTTTCCAACCAATGAGACTAATGAGGATGAGTAGCCATGAGTAGTGGAACTCAGAGCCCCAGTTCTGTGTGTCCTTGCAATCCTCCAAGAATGAATTCAGGAGGTACAAGGACCATCTCATTGAGCTCCCCTTTGCACAGTGTGTGACAGTGGTGACCACACCAGCCAATACTTCCTCCTTTCATCACTTGTGCATTAGTTTTCACCCAAGGAGTCTGGTAGCAAACCTTGTTGTAGAATCATTGATGTCATTGAACATCATTCCCCTGTTTCCTCGTTATGCACCATACTTAGACTTGATCTCATCTGAGATGGCCTTGGCTCTTGTTTTTTCCTCTAAGTACTTCTCTAGATTTTCCCCACCTGTGAGTAGCCCTGTGATTCTTGCAATGAGGCCCACAATGATAGGAACTGGCCTATCCATCCATAAAATTATGTCATGAACACATGCAAGCAATTGCTTGACACAAGCGTTGGTAGGATTTCCCCTCCCAAAGTGTCAAGCATCTAAAAAGTTCATGATGCTAGTATTATACAACCCCAGGATCCACTGCATCAACTCTATCAGTGGCATGCCTAATGAGCCTGCTCCCCTTCTTTCTAGGTAGACTTGTGATGCCAAGTTTGGTAATTTGGTAACATCAACCACATCATGGTTGGAGGATTTGATGGCAGTGAATCCTTTGATCATGTCGTCATTGAATCACACTCTTCTTAGAATTTTTAGCAGAACCAAGGTCCCCTCTACTTGCGGTTGTGACCCTCTGTGCACGTTGCTATTAGCTTGGCCCTTTTGATTGGCCTGTGGGGATGAGGCCCCCACCTCTGGTACACCCTTGTGTACTATGGCCTGTGATACCTCTGGTTCATGGCTCTATAGAAATGAGCATGTGGCCTTCCCGGTCTATCATTTCCCTTTCCCTTGTGAAGTATCGGACTACGTTCTTTCAGTGTCCTCCTCCATCTACTCAGCCTCCTGTGTTGGGTTTTGCTCCTCTTCTATCGTCATCAAGATTGTTTCATACTCTGGTGTGTGGAGTTAATTCACATCCACCACTACAGGTGTCTCTTGCTTCCTTGCATCTGTTGCACGAGAATTATTGTGTGTGTTTCTTCTGGTCCTGTCCGACTCTCCAACCCATGGTGGTGACATTTCGATGGTGTCGAAGATCGAAATATGTGGAATCAATGAATGCTTGGATGAATTCTCTCTATATTTCTCCTCTACTGGGATCTATGTTATCTCCTTAGAAATTGACACAATGGTTTGATTTTCCCCACTTTTTCTGACTTTATAGCAGGACGACGGAGTGACAACTATTCTGCACCAACAATTGTCCCCTTTTTCACTTTTGGCAGCTTGTTATACACGTGGTACTGTTGTACATGTTAACTATTTTCCTTTGTGTCTTGTTTTCAAAATTTTTCCCTTTTCGTTGCGCTACGGTCGTTACCTCTGTGTATGGGTTGTCGCAATTCCAACTGTTGTTTCCCTTTGGTGTCTGACTCCTGCAGCCGTGAATTTCAGAATTATCGTGATGTCCGACCATCGGTCCTTTTTGCGACGCATTGGGATTTTTGGGTGCGCGGAGTCCTTGGCTTCGATACCCTTTGCTTCTTCTTCATTATTCATATTTCGTTGTGTTGAATCCATGACTTGTGTACGCAACCTCTTGTCCTTCTTGTCATATGGATTTTCTCACCTACACACACGTATTTCCACACGATGTTTTTTTTTTTAATTGTGTGATAATTGTCAAGTTGTTGGTGGTCAATTGTCTTTGTACAACTTCAGTTGACTCCCATTGATCATGCCCTTCAAGTCTGTCCCTTCCAAATCCATCAGTTTTATAGCTCCTTCATCTGTGACAATATTGACCTCATATGGTCCCAACTAATGCATTATGAACTTTCCTGGATGTCGAAAAATCTTTTTTCATATAGTAGGACTAGGTCTCCTTCCTAGAAACTTTTTCTCTTGATATGTCGATCATGCCACACTTTGTCTCTTGCTTTTTGTACTTTTTGGTGGAAGCCTTCTAGAATCATATCTTCTTCCATACTCATTAGCTGACTTAACCTTTTGTGTATTGCGCCTCATTCTGTCATGTTTATAATTGTTGCGACATAGAGACTTGGTACCAAGAATTATAATGGTACCACTGCTTCCTATCCATACACCAATCTAAATGGTGATTGTCATGTCAACTTCTTACAGGTAGTTCTATATGCCCATAATATTGTTGGTATCTTTGAAACCCAGCCATCCCTATTGACATTGCAAATCTTGGTTAGGGCATTCTTTAGAATCTTGTTAAAGGCTTCAACTATTCCATTTTCCTAAGGATGGTATGGCATAATTTTATGATGGTATACCTTGAATTATTCAGTCAGATCTTTGATAGTGTTGTTGATAAAGTGAGTGCCTTGGTCACTCATCAGGATCCTTGAACATCCAAATCTGGTGAGCACATGTTCAAACAAGAAGTGTGTTGTTGTGTTTGCTCTGCAATCTTTAACTCGTGTTGCCTCTGCCCATCGTGAGAGGTATTCCGTCGTATTGATAATGTATTGTGCGCCTGATATTATTGTGGGAGGGTGAATTGGCCCAAAAAAATCAATATCCCTTTTGTAAAACACTTGTAGTGTTACTTGTGGGTATAAGGGCATCTCATCTTGTCTATTTGGTTTTCCAACCCTCTAACAAACATCACATTTTTTACATTATTCCTTTGCATATCGATGAATAGTTAGCCACCATAATCTTATGCACAATACCTTCTGCGCGGTATCTTTTCTTGCATAGTGTCCTCCCGCTATTCCTTCATGGGATTCTGCCAGTATCCTAGGCCTTTTTTGTTCTAGCACACATCTTCTCAAGATGTTTTCTGCCCCCATTTTGTAAAAGTTCCCAGCGATCAACTAGTAGGTGGTTGCTCAGAGAACCAGATTCTTCCTTTGCGCGGTGTTAAATTCATGTGGTGCAGTCCCTGTACTTAAATACTCAATAATGTTAGTAAAATAATCATCCATGGTCTGAACTGAAAACAATTGTGTCAGGGAAGGTATATTCTAAGTTTGTAGGCTCCTCTCCATTGGTGACCCTTGATAAGTGATCAAGTCATGAGTTTAGATGCCCTGGTTTTACTATGACTTCAAAGTCAAATCCTTGAAACAGGAGTAACCATCGACATATTCTCTCCCCGAACACTGACTTGTTGACTAGGTACTTAAGGTTTGAATGATCTGTGAACATCTTAAAGTCTTTTCCAAGTAGATAATTCCTGAACTTTTGAAGTTCATACACCATTGCCAGGCCTTCTTGCTATGTGGTGTTGTAGTTATTCTCAGATTCTAACAATTTTATTCTTGCAAATGATATGGGGTGATCCAAATCCCTTGCTCTTGGTTGTGCCAGAATATCTCCCAAGTCTATGGTTGATGCATATACATGCACATGGAATGTCTTCTCCCAATCTAGAAAGACTAGGATGGGTGTTGTGACCATCTTCTCCTTCAGGGTGTCCAATCCTTGCTGACAGCTCTCATTCCACTGGAATTTAGTATCCTTCTTAAGTAGTTTCTCCATCTACGCATACCCTTTGATAAATGTTTTGTAATATCCTGTATGTCCTAATGTGTCCCTCATTTGGCACACTAATTTTGGTGGTGGTAAGTTCACAATTATTGCATTCTTTGTAGGATCCACGATCAAACTCGATCTTCATACTATGTGACCTAATAAAATTCTGAAGGGTGTTCCAAATATACATTTCTTAATGTTCAAGGATATTTGGAACTACCTACATCTTTCTAACATCATCCTCTCAACACTTCTACATGATCCTTCAACAAGTTATACATTGTCCAGTCGTCCAAATATACTTCTAGAAACTAATGGATGAATTCTTTGAAAGAAGCAATGACTACTCTGGAGAAAATTGTTGGTGCATTTTTCAATCCAAAAGGCACGATTGTCTACTGGTAGGATCCCCATTATGTTGCAAACGTATTCTTGTGTCAGTATTCTGGTGCTATCTTGATTTGGTGGTATCCTGAGAATCCATCAGTGAATGAGTATGCTTCCTGGCCTCCCACATTTTCTAGGACTTCATTTGTAAAGGGTGTAGGAAAGGGGTCATGTAGGAAAGAATCATTGAGCTTTCTCAAATCTACACAAATTTTTATGCCTCCTTGATTTTTCTCCTTAACTACCATGGGGCTTATCCATTCTGATTTTCTACTGGTTCTATGATTCATGCTTCCAGCATTCTATCTATTTCTGCTTGGACCTTCTTCTTGAAGATGGGGTTCAATCTGTAAGTCCTTTGTCTGATAGTTCTTTCCTCTGGCTTGAGAGGGATCTTCATCTCTCCAAGTTCTCATGTGATACCCTTCATTTCTATAAAGGTCATTTAGAATAGGTCACTGCACTCACGCAGTAATTTCGTTATCATGTCCATTGTTTGCTCGTCCCAGTAGTCTCCAATGTTGTCCATATTGGGATTCTCAACTCTCCCGATGTTGACTTTATTTACCTCGATTGGCATAGAAATTATTTACGATTCTAGTGGTGGGCCTTCCACTTCATTTTTTCCTTCAAATTACTCAATATGAATGTTGCGTGGATCGTCTTCATCTGGTGCTTCTTCTTGCACATGGTAACATGACAACAGTTCTTTCATTGTTTGTATGTTCTGTTGTTGTTCCTCTATCATGAGTTCAACTTTTGGTTCCTTAATGAATATCACCCCTCTTATTTTCTTAAGTGATGCATCTATGTTGGGGTTCTCATGTTCAAATGAGAAAGTGATTATAAAGTTTTGTTGGATTATTGTCCAGCTCGTAGTTCCTCTACATAGTTCTTGGTCTATATACCAATTTTTTGGGATTCCCTATAATGTGTGTACAAAATGATGAGGCCATTCTTATGGGGGTGTCATTTTCCATAGTACTCTGCACTTATCCAAGTGTTCTGTCGGTGCCCCCTTTCCATCATATTTATGTTGTTGGTTGCTTCTTTGTTCTATGGCAAACATGATGCGCAGTAACTGTTTACATTGATACCAGTCCTTGATTATTTCTTTGTGTGTGCCCCATTATCTTGGATGTGTAGACTTAAGTGAGATGTTGAGAGCCAAAAACATCTGACTGTGTGATACTTCATCTTCATATCTCGTCAAGAATTCTTCCAAGTTGTTGATTCCATGGAAACTTGGAGGTTCTTTGACTTCTATCCCAACCCATCTTACTGTGTGGTCTAATCGAGCACATATTCTAGTTGAGACCTCATGTAGGTGTTGCTGTCAATTTTTCAGAACCCTGTTTGAGTCAGAAGCACATGATGTGATACCTCTCCAACTAAGTACACCATCGGAAGATGGATTGAAGTAATCTTTGGTGCGCGCAGTGGTTCGGTACAACTGGTTAATTTATTCCAGTTCTAAACATGTTGGTTCCACAAATATTCCGGCTTCTAATGGATCTAGAGGTGTGATAACCTTGTATTCTCCTTACTCAAATGTCATATTCCTAGTCTTCAGGTTGATTATCGCCTAATTTTCAAACACCCAATCCAATCCCAATAATGTTGGATATGGTGTTGTGCCATCGACGATTTCGATCACTTCAAAGTCTGGCTTAGTGTTCACTCCGTCCAGATCTACTGTCACTCCTTTTATCCTCCCTATTATTAGAACTTTGTGTTGGTTTTCTTACTTGAGTTGTACTAGTGAGTAGCTTAAGGTAGGTTCTCCCATGCATTGCCATGTCTTTTTGGGCAACACATTCACTTCAAATCCCAGATCTAATATCAATGAACCATTTATGAAGGAGCGCCTTTTGTATATTGTATTGGACCTTGAGTGACATGCTCTCGTTCTTAGTAGATAGGAGGCATTTAATCTAGTTAATCCAGGTAGATAGGATTTATTTCCAGACTAGACAGTTTTAGATGGAAGGAGGGAAAACGGATATAGACACCCTCATTGTATGATTGTAACATTAGAGAGAGCTAGCAGAATTCAGGAATAGATAGAACATTTAGGAAGGAGAGCAAGCAGAGAGTTGTGTGAAGAACACCCATGTATAGACATTTGAATTAATAGAAGAAGGCTTTGATTCAAGTCCATGGTTTGTGTTGTTCTCTATGTATTGACGTGGATATGCTTATGAATGTTTGTTTTCTGTTATGTATTTTCTTTGAGATGCTGTGCATGTGATTTCATGTTTCAAAATGAAGTTTGAAGGGGAGATGGAATGAGTTTCAATTGTTTCTCTATCTGAGCAAGGATTTACCTGCAAGGTGTGCAGTCGAAAACCATCCACAAGGAGTGCGTTGATGGAAGTTCAGGTAGTCTAACTCTTGTTCTCGTTCACCCAGAAGTGAATTTGGGTTGCTGAAGCTGTGCAAGGAGTGCGCAGGAAGAAGAGAAGTCTCAGAGTTGTGACTCTGGGCAAAGAAATCGAAGACTGCTACTGCAGGAGTGCGCAGAGTTGAAAGGATTCAACACTTGGGAGTTGTTGAATGGTTGCCGCAAGGAGTTTGTGCAAGTCCCTCTGAAAGAATCAGAGTGGGAAAGCTCAGGAGGTATAGAACCTTCGAGAAATCGTCAAAGGAGAGCACAGTAAATTGGTGCCATGGAATCCTCAAGCAAGAGTTGCAATTGCATGTGCTGGAGGGTAAGTTCTGAGAAGGAATACTTAGTCATTCTCAAGAAATCTTCAAGCAGGAGAACCGACGGCCCAGATCTTATGGAGAGAATTCGCAAAATCCTGTCATTCGATGGATTTTCTGGAATAGCAGCGAGGTTACAGTTACATCCAGAAGTTTGAGCTCAGAAGATTGTGAGCCATTGGATCAACAATCGATTCCCCGCCAACCATCAGATTTGGCAGGAGTTTCGCCCGGGTTAAGCCCTAGCAAGCAAAGGAGAGTTTCGGGGAGGCATCAGGATATTGGAGGCATTGGTGTTTTGGAATTCAAGAAACTTGAGACCCCTCGAGTCTCGAAACATCGATGGAATCATAGCTGTGGATCTCAGACAGGACACGCGTCAGAAATCCGGAGCGAGTCGGGGTTCGGCATTTTAGGGTTTCTAAAGACAAAGGAATCGTTGCATCAAGAATCGCGATTTCGTGATACCCGATAGGACGACGAGGAAGTGGTGACGTGGAGGAGTAATCTCTCACGTGCATCAGGGATTGGTATATCGGGATTCTGGGTGACGAGGAAATCATCGCAGGAGGAGTCACAAAACTCTGAAATGCGACGGCCCCACAGTCATAGCGTTACGGTGGAGGACAGGTGTTACCCATATTGGGGTTCAGGACTTGGAGAGTTCAGTGAACTAGTGCTATGGGAATCGTGATATCCCGATATGCGATTTCCCGATTACCACAGGAGTGTGCGCCACAGGCACTAGAGTAGAGGATAGGTGGAAACTCATATTGGAATTCAGGGAATTGGAAGTCCTGAGTACATAGCATTAGGAATCGCGATATCCCGATACGCGATTTCCTAACGGGGCTAAGGATCAGAGAGGTGGACAGGTGTCACACCACACCGAAGTATCAGTAGATCGGGATTCGGGGATTCAAAGAGCCCAAATTCATGACCACAAGACTCGTGATCACGCGAATTCTAATTTCCCGATTTGAAAGGGGATTCCGTTGAAGAGAACTATGTGGGTACTGAGAAGTCTCAATAAGGTAGTTAAAGAGCATTTCATTTCTTTGGGCCAAGGGAAGAGAAGGTCCTGTGTGAGTGGACCTGCCCTGGGTGGTGCGCTTGCGTCAGAGTGGTATCAGAGTAAGAAAATTTCTTTGCTTTCTGTAGAAGAGAAGGAAAGAAAATTTCACCATGCTGCCAAGGAGAGAAATACAATCACCCGATAAAGAGGATAGGGAGAACCAGAGGAGAAGAGAGACACCAGCACAGAATCTAGAAATGGAGAGACAGATACGTGATCTCCGAGCGAGACTAGAAGATATGGAGGCAGCACAGAGATGCACAGCCAGTGTTGGAGATCTAAGTGACTCTGAAGGTGAAGTTGAAGTCGAACAACAAGAAGAGGTTGCAGCCGAAGATGCGTCCAATGAGTGATTAATTAAGTCCATCGCCTGGATGAGTTCGAAAACAAAGATGGACATTCCATTCTATGAGGGGAATCTGGATAAAGAGGAGCTACTAGATTGGATTAGAGCTCTTGACACCTACTTCGATTATGAGGATATCGAAGAAGATAAGAAGGTCAGACATGTTGTCACAAGATTGAAGGGACACGTAGCATTATGGTGGGACGAGCTTCAAATAGATATACGCTGCAAAGGCAAGCAAAAGATTAAAAGCTGGGATCGAATGATTACAAAGATGAAGGCAAAGTTCATCCCAAGGGATTATCAAATCACATTGTTCAAGAGAATGCAGAACCTGAGACAGAAGTTGATGACAGTGAAGGAGTATACTGAGGAATTCTACAAGCTAAATATCATAGCAGGTCATCGGGAGAGCGATGATGAAAAAGTTTCCAGGTATATGAATGGTTTGAGATACGATATCCAGGATGAGATGAGTATGACAACCATTTGAACAGTGGAGGATTCATATCAAATGGTGTTGAAAGCTGAAGAGAAGCTGAGCCGTAAGCCCGGACAGTGAGGCTGAGGTAGGAGCCAGCCCAAAGGTAAGTCAGTTGCCCAAGATAGGTTCCAGAAATCCAAGGACGACTGGAAGAAGCCTCAGACTAGAACAGAAAGAGGTGGAATTTCATAGCGAGGCCAACACGCTGAACAATGAGGGAAGCATACAGAATAGGGTGGAGGATACACTGATAACAACACATTTCCTCGTACCAGAGGTAGAGGAAGAGGTAGAGGTGGAGTCATCACATGCTTCACATGTGGAAAGAATGGACACAAGTCATTTGACTGTCTAGATAAGAAGAAGGATGGAGGAGAAGCTCACATCGCCGAGGCATAGAGGCAAGATGCTGAAGTAGAAGACGCAGAAGATGAAAGGTCATTGATTATGCGTAAAGTTCTCTTAACACCCGAGAAGGAGGTGGAGGGCACATCTCAAAGAAACAGACTTTTCAGAACTGCATGCAAGACCAAAGATAGGGTGTGCAAGGTTATCGTGGATAGTGGTAGCACGGATAATATCTTTTCAACCGAGATGGTGGAGAAGCTGGAGCTGGAGACGATTGATCATCTGAGTCCATATAAAGTTTCATGGCTACAGAAGGGACATCAGGTAAATGTCACTAAACAGTGTTTAGTTGAATTTAAAATTGGAGGGTACAACGATAAAATACTCTGTGATGCTATCCCTATGGATGTATGTCATTTATTGTTGGGTAGACCATGACAATATGACAGGAACGTAGTTCATGATGGGAAGATGAATATGTATACTTTGGAGAAGAATGGAAGAACACACATGTTACTTCCAATTAAAGATAAAGAAGTAAAACCAGAAACGAAAAATACTGTACTTCTCATGAGTGGGAAGGAACTTCTTACGAAAGTAAAGAAGAAGGAAGATCCACAATTCTTTGTGGTCAGGAAACCCAAAATCGTTTTGACCAGCACAAGAATGGATGATTTTCCGGAAGAAATTCAGGAACTGCTGGAAGAGTTTGCTAACATTGTGGTAGACGAATTACCTCATTCATTGCCGCCGATGAGGAGCGTAAGTCACCATATAGACCTCGTACCAGGAGCTAGTTTGCCGAATAAAGTTGCGTACAGGTTGACGCCGCAGGAGAATGAAGAGGTTAAAAGGTAGGTACAGGAACTGTTAGATAAAGGATTGGTCAGGGAAAGTTTAAGCCTGTGCGTCGTTCCAACGGTATTGAGTCCAAAGAGAGATGGAGGTTGGAGAATGTGCATTGATTCTAGATCCATTAACAAGATAACCATCAGGTACAGGTTTCCATTTCCAAGGATGGACGACTTGATGGACTGTTTAAGTGGAGCCAAAAAAATTTCAAAGGTTGATTTGAAAAGCGGATACCATCATATTCGCATGAGGGAAGGCGATGAGTGGAAGACGGCCTTCAAAACCAAAGAAGGGTTGTACGAATGGATAGTCATGTCATTTGGCTTGACGAATGCATCGAGTACCTTCATGAGGTTGATGAATGAAGTACTGAGGAAATTCATCAGTAAATTTGTCATTGTTTATCTGGATAACATATTGATTTTCAGTAAAACAAAAGAAGAACATCTGAAGCATTTAGTTGTAGTGATGAAGAAGCTACAGCATGAGAAGTTGTTGATCAACATGAGGAAATCTTCATTTATCAAGACAAAACTCATTTACTTGGGATTTGTCATATCAATGAATGAATTAAAGATGGATCCAGGTAAGGTGGAGGTAATTAAAAATTGGCCATCACCGAGAAATGTTTTCGAGGTGAGAAGTTTTCATGGACTGGCTAGTTTCTACTGGAAGTTCATCAGAAATTTCAGTGGGATTAGCATAGCGATAATGGACACAGTCAAGAAAAGACATAAATCTTTTCATTGGACTGAAGAGGCAGAGAAGAGTTTCAACCTGTTGAAATGGAAGATCACAGAACAACCGGTTTTGGTGTTGCCGGATTTTAGGAAGGTGTTCCAAGTAAAATGTGATGTGAATGGCTTTTCCATAGGAGTGGTCTTGAGCCAGGAGGATAGACCAATTGCATATTTCAACGAGAAGCTGAATGAAGAAAAGGAAAAGTATTCAACGCATGATAAGGAATTCTATGCCATCATCCTGGCATTGAAAAAATGGAGGCACTATTTGATTCTAAAGGAATTTGTTTTATATAGTGATAACCATGCATTACAATTTGTGACTCAATAGGAAAAGTTGAATCAGAGGCATGTTAAATGGGTAGAATACATGCAGAATTTCACTTTTGTGATAAAACATATTTCTGGTACTGCTAACAAAGTGGTTGATGCTTTGAGTAGGAAATGTTTGTTGTTGCAGAAATTCAAAGTCAGGACGTTAGGCTTTGATTACCTCGGAGACATGTATGTAGAGGATCGGGATTTTAAGGAAGCGTATGAAGCAGCTAAGAATCCAGTTCTCAGAGATCGTAGCAAATGGGTTGAATACATGATCCAGGAAGGATTTCTATTTAAAGGCAATCAACTGTGTATTCCAAATTGCTCCATGAGGGAGAATCTATTAAAGGAGAAGCACAGCAGAGGATTGGCCAGAAACTTCGGTCATGATAACACATTTGCAAAGCTGAGTGAAGAATACTTTTGGCTAGGGATGCGGTCAGAACTCAAGAGGTTTGTCGACAGATGTAGAATTTGCCAGCATTCAAAGGGCAGGAAGCAGAATTCGGGATTCTATCAACCATTACCCATACTTGAGAGGCCATGGGATGAAATTAGCATGGATTTCATATTGGGATTGCCTAGGACGCAAAGAGGACATGATTCGATCTTTTTGTTGGTTGACAGGTTTTCCAAAATGGCACATTTTATCCCATGTCAGAAGACCAGCGACGCGACTCATATCTCAAATCTGATTTTTCAAGGAGGTTGTTAGACTTCACGGGTTACCCAGAAGTATATTTTCGGATAGGGATACGAAATTCATTGGGCATTTCTGGAGGACACTCTGGAAGAAGATGGGGACTAACTTGATGTTTAGTTTTACCTATCATCCTCAGACAGATGGGAAAACAGAGGTGGTAAATAGAAGTTTGGGATACTTACTGCGAAGCTTGGTGACAGAGCACCACAGCAATTGGGACAATGTGTTGCCACAGGCAGAGTTTGCATACAATGACTCAGTGAACAGGAGCACAGACAAAAGTCCATTTCAGATTATATATGGCACGCAGCCGAGAGGAGTTTTTGAATTGAGGGATTCAGAGCAGACTGCTACTAGCAGTGCTAGTGCAGAAGAATTTGTTGAGACAATGAAAGAACTTCACGGCCAGGTGAAGGAGCGACTGATGAAATCAAATCAAGAATATAAGCGCAGAGCCGATCAGCGGAAGAGACAACTTCAGTTCGAAGTTGGTGATCTATTTATGGCACATCTAAGGAAGGAAAGGTTCCCGAGAGGAACATACAACAAGTTAAAAATGAAGAAAATTGGGCCATGCAGGGTCCTGAAGAAATTCGGAGAAAATGCTTATGAGATTGAGTTACCCGATGGGATCGGAATATCTTCGATATTCAATGTCTCAGATTTGTATCCATACAAAGTTGAGGAAATATGAACAAGTGGTGAGAAGCCAGAGGTCCAATGGCAGAAGCAGATGCTGATTGTAGAGAATCCACAGATGGAGCGTATACTCGACAAGAAGGTGAGAAAAAAGACCAGGCATAAGAAATACTTCGAGTATCTGGTCAAATGGAAGGGCCATCCAGTGGAATATGCCAACTGGGAGACTGAAGCAGAGATTCAAAAGCATGGAAAGACCGTGCAGGAGCTCATGGATAGGAGCCCATGAAATCTTTCAATCAAGGGAGTATGATGCAGGAGCATCGCAATTACCAAAGCGAGTGTGGAGCCAGCTTATGTGTTTTTAACACATGACATATTGCTTTGAAAACTTTTGGGAAATGATGCACCAAACCTTCAATGAACCATTTATGAAGGAGCGCCTTTTGTATATTGTATTGGACCTTGAGCGACACGCTCTCGTCCTTAGTAGATAGGAGGCATTTAATCTAGTTAATGCAGGTAGATAAGATTTATTTCAAGATTAGACAGTATTAGATGGAAGGAGGGAAAACGGATATAGAAACCCTCATTGTATGATTGTAACATTAGAGAGAGCCAGCAGAATTCAGGAATAGATAGAACATTCAGGAAGGAGAGCAAGCAGAGAGATGTGTGAAGAACACCCATGTACAGACATTTGAATTAATAGAAGAAGACTTTGATTCAAGTCCATGGTTTGTGTTGTTCTCTGTGTATTGACGTGGATATGCTTATGAATGTTTGTTTTCTATTATGTATTTTCTTTGATATGTGCATGTGATTTCATGTTTCAAACTAAAGTTTGAAGGGGAGTTGGAATGAGTTTCAATTGTTTCTCTATCTGAGCAAGGATTTTCCTGCAAGGTGTGCAATCGAAAACCATCCGCAAGGAGTGCGTTGATGGAAGCTCAGGTAGTATAACTCTTGTTCTCATTCACCCAGAAGTGAATTTGGGTTGTTGAAGCCATGCAAGGAGTGTGCGGACTGAAGAGAAGTCTCAAAGTTGTGACTCTGGGCAAAGAAATCGAAGACTGCTACTGCAGGAGTGCGCAGAGTTGAAAGGATTCAACACTTGGGAGTTGTTGAATGGTTGCCGCAAGGAGTGCGTGCAAGTCCCTCTAAAAGAATCAGAGTGGGAAATCTCAGGAGGTATAGAACCTTTGAGAAATCGTCAAAGGAGAGCACAGTAAATTGGTGTCATGGAATCCTCAAGCAAGAGTTGCAAGTGCATGTGATGGAGGGTAAGTTCTGAGAAGGAATACTTAGTCATTCTCAAGAAATCTTCAAGTAGGAGAACCGACGGCCCAGATATTGTGGAGAGGATTCGCAAAATCCCGTCATTCGATGGATTTTTTGGAATAGCGGCGAGGTTACAGTTACATCCAGAAGTTCGAGCTCAGAATATTGTGAGTCGTTGGATCAACAGTCGATTCCCCGCCAACCGTCAGATTTGGAAGGAGTTGCGCCCTGGTTAAGCCCTAGCAAGCAAAGGAGAGTTCCGGGGAGGCATCGGGATATTGGAGGCATCGGTGTTTTCGAAGTCAAGAAACTCGAGACTCCTCGAGTCTCAAAACACCAACGAAATCATAGTTGTGGATCTCGGATAGGACACACGTCAGAAATCCGAAGTGAGTCAGGGTTCGGCATTTCGGGGTTTCTGAAGACAAAGAAATCATTGCATCAGGAATCGTGATTTCGCGATACCCGATAGGACGACGAGGAAGTGGTGACGTGGAGGAGTAAGCTCTCACGTGCATCGGGGATCGGTATATCAAGATTCTGGGTGACGAGGAAATCATCGCAAGAGGAGTCACAAAACTCCGAAACACGATGGCCCCACAGTCATAACGTTACGGTGGAGGACAGGTGTTACCCATATCGAGGTTCAGGACTTGGAGAGTTCTGTGAACTAGTGCTACGGGAATCATGATATCCTGATATGCAATTTCCCGATCACCACAGGAGTGTGGGCCACAGGCGCTAGAGCAGAGGACAGGTGGCAACTCATATCAGAATTTGGGGAATTGAGTACATAGCATCAGGAATCGCGATATCCCAATACACGATTTCTCGACGGGGCTAAGGATCAGAGAGGTGGACAGGTTTCGCACCACATCGAAGTATCAGTAGATCGGGATTCGGGGATTCAAAGAGCCCGAATTCGTGACCACGAGACTCGCGATCACGCGAAGTCCGATTTCCTGATTTGAAAGGGGATTTTGTTGAAGAGAACTCTGTGGGTACTGAGAAGTCCCAATAAGGGATTTAAAGAGCATTTCAGTTCTTCGGGCCAAGGGAAGAGAAGGTCCTATGTGAGCGGACGTGCCCTGGGTGGCTAGCTTGCGTCATATTGGTTCATGTTTAGCCGCATCATCTCTTGTTTTATCACCTTCGCGTGTCACTATGTTGATGTTCCTTCCATATTCTCTAGCTTCTATAGAGATCCATTATACATTCTGATTGTCCTAATTCTGTTGCTCCTGAATCTTCCCCAACAGTGTGGTGCAATCCTCTGTATCATGATCTATTGTGCGGAAATACATGCATATCGTAGGTGGTAGAGGGAATTATCTTGCATAGTGCCCTGGCTGTTGATAGTTATGGCACACTATTGGACCTCGTCCGCATCCAAATCCTCCTTTGCCTTGTCCTCCCCCTCTGTACCCAGCGCAATATTCACATGGTGTATTGTATTATGGTACCTAATTATACTGCGCAGGTTTATACTGTGGACGCGTAGTGTTATACTGTTGCTGCACATTGTTATACTATTGTGGCACAGTATTATATTGTGGTGGCTCCTAATTAAACTGAGGTGCAGCTTAACCTGACATCATTTTGGATTGCACCCAATATGTGTCTAACTTCCTTTCCCTCATCAGATCCATGGTTATGCATTCTTTGTCATCGTGGCCTACTGATTTGCAAAAAGTGCAGTATGCATTCTTTGGTATTGTCTGGTATTTTTGCATCATAGGACAATGATATGGATCATGCTTGTACATCTTGCAAATTTCACACCAGGGTCCTCCTGTCGACAATGGATTTGGCATCCCTGTTTCCATATACTGCGTGAATGTTGGGCATTCATTCTTATGGTACACTTATGTTCTACATGTGGTACACCAAACAACTTCACGCTTGTCCTTGCCCTTATTCTAACTAAGTTGGAAGGTAAGATTCTTCAAATCCTCCTTCAACTCCTCTATAGTTGGATATGTCTTGTGGTAATGGTTCTCCTCCATTTGCAAGGCTGCATGTAGAGCCTTTGCTTGAGATTGAATTTTGTGTTGTCTGAGTGGGTATTTTAGGTGTGGTAATAAAGAATTTACAAACAGATGCCTATGTTTCATTTCATTCATGGCATATCTCAATTTCCCTTTCAAACGTTTAAATCGATGGTCAATTTCCCAGGCAGATTCTCCTAGTTTCTATCGGATTTCTATCATCTCATTCATGTATTGATCCTCTGAGCTCGGCTTCTAGAACTCATTAATCAATAATTTCTTAATGTTTGTCAGTGTCCTTGTCGTCCCAGGTGCATTGTTTATGTCTAGACTCATGTACCATTCTAGTGCACGGTCTCTTAGCATGATGGATAGCTACGCAAGTTTAGTATCTTCATTAGTGATCTATTTTGCTTCCCATATCTTTGCATAAATAAACAAGTGTTTCTCAAGGTCTTCTGATGCCTCTCCTCGAAATTCTTGTAACTGAATGGTAAGATCATGTCCTACCATCCTGAATGTTGAACTTCTACCTCCACGTGGTGAAGATACTTGACTAATGCTCCCTGAACTGGCTCCCCGAGTTGTTGTTCCTTGTGTCGATGTACTTTATGTTGTCTTCCTTCTTCCGAAATTCGATTGTCTAAACAGTGGTGTTATTTTTGGTGTGTTAGTCACACATGGGTTTATGGGTTCCACACTGACATTAATATGGATAGGATTGCTACCTTCTATTCCCACTCTTGGATATCTCGTCTTCCTCTCATATGTCACACACAGGATTTCCTCAATATTCTCCATAGCCCAAAGATCTTCTACCTCATCTTAATCACTTGCCAAGCCTTCCCTCGCAGTTATGGCTCTCTTCTTAGTGTTCACCTTATATTGGTAAGGTACTCCAATGCGCGTCTTTCCAGTGGTCGCCATGATCCGCTTGATATGGTCATTGCCCATCATGATTGGGTCCAAAGCTTCCTTCTTCTTTCCTTTGTCCACTTCTCCTTCCATTTATCCTTTTCTTGTCAGTGCTTCCCCCCTTTCCCCATGCACACAAGGAAGTTTAGTTGTCTAATTCCATTGTCATGACACCTTTATTATAGAGAAATATCTTAACATAAGTATACAGAGATCGAATATACCTTCCTCAAGGATCGCGTAGAAACTCTTGCTCTACTACATTGTATGATTTTGTGGTATCTACTGCAAATTCTATTATAAATCCTGCCACAATACCGTCGAGCCCAAAAATATACTACACAGGGGAATTTGTTATTCACCTGCTGTAACTACGCGATCTGGACTATGGTCCACTCTAAATGTCGGATCTGTTTTGTTGCATGGTTATCCTTTCAACGTCAATATCCACTCTTGCAATAAGTATGAAAAATCACAGAAAAAGACTTCATGCAGATCAGTAAACACATACTTCTCAAGATATTTGTGCAGTATTACTCTAGGGTTTTTGTTATATTTCTGCGCAAACTCTAGCTCCGTTTTCCTCAGCTAGCTTTCGATCTCTACTTTTGTGGGATTCCACAGTCTCAACATCCCCTTCTAGAAGAACATTCTCTCACCTCATTGTAATCTGATCCGGTATTTGTTTGACCCGCCTTCCACAGATCTTTCATTCTGTTAACATATCTTCAACAGATCCCATCTACTCAATCCTATGTTGTTGCAATCGGCAACAGAACCATTTTTTGGTATTTTTCTCTGAGTTACTCCTTTGACATGATTGACACGGGTTCAAGTCTACTAGGATTCCAACAAAGCCTCTAAAACTATCAGCCCTCGTGCTAAACCAGAAGGCAACGCAGTACACAGAGTGCACTCCACAGTCTCACCCGAGATAGTCTTAATGGGTGACTGCAATACTCAAGTGTTTGCAGTCCAGGATTAAATGGGGATCTGTTAGTGCGTGCTGAGAGCTATATTTACTTATTAATCAATACTATGTCATTCATATATCTTATTTATTCTTCTATTCCTTATGCATGCATGTAAATCAAGAGATCTAACTACTTCATCAAAGAATTCTCTTAAGATTTAACCATTAACAACAAAGATATAAACAATAATCATTCCACACAACACATGATTTACTATGGCTCACCCACTCCTAGTCTACATCCACAATTATTTGCCTCTAAGTCTCTTTTATTATGGTCATGTGATGCATAGGGTCACGTGCACTAAAACTACATTTATACATTCACAAAACAGACTCCTCGATCTTTACGAGGCTGACTAGATCGCACCAAGATACTCAGCCTGTGATCTAACCCTCAAGGTATAGTCACTTTTCCCTCCCATTTCTCAACAGCTTACAAAACAGGTATCAAATGATATTTGTGTTACAAGCATGTTACTCTATCTCCTGCGAGTAACTCATAACAACCATCAAAGACATCGCAGCCCCCTAGACCTCGTTAATATCTATTTATATCTATTCCTGGCTCATCGGTCATTACATTATCTTACCAAAACCCTAACCTACTTAGGTCATCTTGCATGTTGGCCTTGCGCTCTTTTCTCCTCTTCATGCACACTTTCTTTCATTGCTTTTTTTCCAGTTGTCTTTCTTTCCCTTCTTCTTACATGCACGCCTCGCATGCTTTTCTTCCAACTGTCTATCATCCACATCGTGCCTTTTCCCCAAAATGGGAATGTGCCCAACATTCATCCTCTACATTGATATCCCTATATTTCACCTTTGTCCCGCATTTTATGGAATAAAAAAGAGAGGTCATATGCCCAAGATATTGACAATTTTCTCACATCCTCCACATTTCCACAATCTCCATTTTCCCCCTGCATTCATCAAGTTGTACGCCTTAAATCTCCATAATTATTCATTTTCAAGTCTTTGTGAATAATTCCATTTATTCACTTCTCTCATTTCTAATACCCCACACTCCCATCTTCCACAATACTCCCATACTTAGCCTATTTGTGATTTAAATACCATGCAAAGAAATCAACATATTACTCATGTAGAGAACTTGACACTCTCATTTCTCCACATGTACCTTTCTCTGCAACACTTCCCCTCTACATGACACTCCCATTTCTCCACATCCACATTTCTCCACAACAATTCCCCTATACATGGCATTTCCATTCCTTCGCATGTACCTTTCTCTGCAACAATTTCCCTCGTGAACTAAATCCCATGCAAAAAAATCAATGTAATACCCATGTGGAGAACTTGATACTCCCATTTCTCTGCATGTACCTTTCTCTGCAACGCTTCCCCTCCACATGATACTCTCCTTTCTCTGCAATACTTCCTCTCTGCTAATTTCTCCACAAAACTTCCCCTCTTCATTGAATTATCCCACATCACATTTTCCATACTTAGTCAATTTTGGATTCATAATTCATCATGTCCCTTTTCTCCACATTACTTTTCTTTGCATCCTCCATCTCATTTTTCCTAAGTTATATCCCCCTCTCCCTCCTTTCGCACACCTCCCAATACACACCTATGATATCATTACACATGGAAACCCATTAACATTTGTACATGCAACAATGAAGTGGACCTATCTCTAAGAAACACTGGTTGGACCCATATGACTGGGAGATGAGGTGGTGACCAAAAACTACACTATGCACAAGTTATGCAAGGTTCCATAGTTCTCTCTAGTTCACACACAAATAATATGGGGATGTCATTTTATTGTAAACATGATATGGATACCCTCCTGCAATGCATGTGGGATAAATAGGGTGGATTTACAAATCAAGGGCCAGGAATTCATAAGCAAGATCAGATCAACAGTTGTTGAGTCCCTGTCTTATGGAGGTCATAAATTGAGATATCGATGTTCAAATTGAGAAAATGAGAGCTCATTGTAAATATAGACACATGAAGAATAAACTAGGAAAGGTTTGCATGGTTGGAATGATATCTATCATGACCTAAAAATCAAAACATGGTCTTAACTATTTTTGTCCTGGAAACAAATTATTTTTTTTAATATTTTATTAAAACTAAATTTATGAATGTCTTTTGAAGGGGGTCCTAATTGGGAGCATGGATATATAAGTTCACATTTATAAAGGGATTTTAATAATCATTGATACTTTATTGCACAAAGGTGAAAATAAAACCCTAACCCTAAAGTGACTCCAAGAGGATGAAGAGAAGATTATAAAAGAAGATGAGAAGCATATTCCAGAGGTAGTTGTGGTTTCTTGTTGGAAGCAAATTTTGCCTTTCCAAAATTTGTGAATTAGCCTGCTTAAATTTCTCTCTCATATTTTCTTCTGCTTGATTATTTACGTTGGGTTTTACATGTATTTTTTTCAATAAGAATATATGGGTCTAATTATCTCTATATTATTCTAGTAATTCCCCATGATATTTCAAGTCTAGAGGAGAAAAATCCCCGCTTGAAAAAAGAAAATGCAATTTATTTCATTTTATCTAATAGTCATTGAGATCTTGTTGAGGTTGTTATATCCCTCTTGTTTCAGACATTGTTAATCCGGTTACATTGGGATATTATTATCAAATTATCCTACAAATAACTATTAAAGTGTCATTTTTTTTTATGAATCTATGTGGTGATTATATCAATGGATTCTTAAACACATGGTGATTTTCAAACCCTTTTGATATTAACGAAGCATTCCTTTAAAGTTATTTTATGACATGTCCTTTTTTATATATATTTCAACTTGTAAAGTTATAACTGATTTTGGATTCACATTATTTTCATTTGAAGGAAAAATATATGTTGAAAGCATATTCCAAACTTTGTAGATAAAAATCTTGTGCAGTTATATTTACTTACTTCTCTTAAATAAGATGATGTGTCTGACAAGTACATATGTATATAAGATTTTTATTGGAAGATTCTTTAGGGTTTTCAATTTAGCACTCACTCATTTCATGCATCTAGCATCATAAGAAGAATATTTCATATATAAAGAAGAGGAGTACCACCTCTATAAAAATGAAAGAGAATATTTATTGTTTCCCTCAAGAGATTTTCTCTCAATGTTGGTTATTTTCCCTTGACAGGAAAAGAGATCAACATTTTTTGCCACCATACTAGGGAATGAGATTCATTTTATATGGAAAATGATTCATCCACTGGGGATAAAGATTCATTTTTAATAAATATCACACTTTCTTTTAGGATCGGATATTATTGAAAAACTAGAAGTTGTTTGGTTCAAGCCTTGGAAAGAGATCCGGCATATTTGTTTCTTAATGGTGTAAAATGAACTAGGTTTTTGAGAACCTCATTCAAGGAACATCATATGGCCTTGAAACTATGTTATTGGAGTTTCGGGCACAAGTTTGTTATGCTATTTTTTGGAGAATTGAGAAACCATCCAAGATTCGAGAGGATGAGCTCCATGGCGACCGCATTATTAAAACCCTATATTTTGAAGAAATATTCTCT
>JZKD02S2114126.1:487370-497658 GCA_000966675.3 Picea glauca | reverse complement strand
ATGAGGGTCCTCCAACTTCGTAAGGCCATAACTCTCAAACCATGAGGAGTTATGTGACATTCTACATACCACTAAAAATGGCATGACATGTACTATCCATATAGAATAGTATTATATGAAAATATTTTATAACTCATACCATTACCCATCAAACAAACTTGGGACCATTACCCAAACCTGGGGTCTCCAACTTCTCATGGCCATAACTCTCTAGCCATGAGGAATTATATGACATTCCACATACCACTGTAAATGAAATGAAAAGAACTATCCATCTAGGATATTTTCCCTGACAAATTCACTTTCCTTCATCTCATTATTCCACAATTAAGCATGGGTTCTCTTACTCCACAAAGCATCTTCCCGTGAGGACTTTCACCATAAGGGGACCACTTTGGAGTTCATCCATATTTACTTCTTATCAACCATGACAAAACAATAATGAATCATATTTACATCAAACACTGTTGGTTCCATTACCCAAACATTTGTGCTATGGGTCTTTCTTCAAGGGTTGACATCAATGACAACCAACCTTAATCAGCAATAAGTTGAATAAAATATGTTGAATAAAATAAGTTAAATGCAAGTTCGCAAGAACCAATTCTAGTAATACATTAATACATTGGTTTTTATTAGCTATTGCTAGGGTTGTTTTGTTGGAAGGAAAATGTCTTCATTTATAAATGATATCCATAGTAAAGTTCCTAGTGTAAACTAATGTATTTCACATTTGAAAATATAAATTCATAAAAACATCTTGAAACTTTATGAATTATTTCATAAACCTAAAAAATTAAAAAATAAATAGAACATTGATTAAAATAAAATGTACAAATTGACTACTTGAATTTTAAAATTAATATTATGAGAACTAATCTTAAGTAGATTATATTTTTTGAATGTCAAATTTTCCTCACAAATGTAAAGTATTCTTATATTGATTATAAGTCATATATTTAACATATAGAAAATTTAAGTCATGTCACCATAGGATGGCCTACTTTTAAAAACAAATGATTTGTGACATTAAACTAGAACATGGAGGATAATATATCATTGTTGTTATATGGATGGATGTCACACAAGATAATTTGAAATAGGGTTTGAAAAATTGATTTAAATATGAAAAGACCTATTACAAAGTAAATTATTGGAAAAAAAAAAAGGTAGAATAACTAGAATGAAACCTTGAAAAGAGATGGTTTAAACGTACAAGGAAAAAATTTAAGGAAATATCATTTGTCACATGTTCAACTTTATAAGTTTTTTGTATCAAGTGATATTAGTAAATTTATTAATGAAATGGTGTTGAGTACTCCATGAATTCCACATCTTAAGAATTTGGCAAGCTCTACTTGATTACGAGTCATTATAAATAGTGCAATGTATGCCACTAAGAACAAAACCCTCAACGTATCAGGGTAATATATGTTGAATAAAATAAGTTTATTGCAAGTTCGCAATAACCAATTCTAGTAATATAGTAATTGCTTGTATTCTAAATCATATGTTTGAGAAATCACTTTATGGATATTTGAACAAGAACAATATGCATGTAATAAATGGTGCTGAGTACTCCATGAATTCCACCTCTTAAGAACTTGACAAGTTCTACTTGATTGAAAGTCACTATAACTAGTGTCATGTATGCCATTAGAAAAAAAAAATCAATGTATGAGGGTAATATATGTTAAATAAAATAAGTTGATCTCAAGTTCGCAAGAACTAATTCTAGTAATAGATTAATTGTATGTATTCTAAATCATATGTTTGGAAAATTGGTTTATGAATATTTGAACAAGAACAATATGCATGTGATGCAGGAGCATCACTCACTCATCAAGCGAGCCAACGCGAAAGCAGAGGACAGCTGGACAAGCCAGCGGATTTATTTTTGAAAGCACCTTGATATTTATTACGCCAAAACATTAATTTGTGAAATTAATGAAGCGCACTTGTACTTTGTAATGGACCCTGAGCGGATAGCTCACGTCCTTAGGTAGATAGTCGACATTTAAAATAGTTAATTTTGTTAGGTAGGAATTTAATTCTAGATTTGATAGCTTTAGAGATCAAGAGGGAAACGGATATACACACCCTCCTTTGTACATTGTAACATTATTCTGGATTATTATCATTGAGAGAATTCAAAAGAGACGAGCAAGCAGAGAGTTGTATGAAGAACACCCATATATAGATTGAATTAATAAAAGAAAGAGTTGATTCAAATTCATGGTTATGTGTTATTTCTCTGTGTGTTGACATTATGCTCATGAATGTTTTTTTCTTACCATACAATTTATTTTATATGTTGTGTATGTGATTTCATGGTTGAGTTGAAATCTGAGAGGTCGAGTGAATGAGTTTTAATTGTTTCTCTAAGTTAGCCAGAGGATTCCTGCAAGGTGTGCAGTTGAATTGTCCGCAAGGAGTGTGTGATTGCAGGGTTTACTTAGAGATAGCTTTTGTTCTCATCTCTTTGGAAGTGCAGGTTAAGAACAATGTCGTGCAAGGAGTGCACAGGCCAGAGGAGTCTCAGAGTTTTGATTATGAGGAAAGGAATTGAAGGATTTTTGTTGTAGGAGTGCACAGGATCAAAGACTTCATCACTTAGTCATGATTGAAAATTTGCTACAAAGAGTGCATGCAAGGAGTTCTTCCTGAGGGATTTGAAGTCGCAAAGCTCAGGAGAGATAAGCCTTTGAATTCGTCAAAGGACTGCACAGAGAGGTTGTGCTGGAAGCGTTCGAGAAAGTGTTGGAAACTTGCATGCAGTTGGATAGGGCTTTGTGGAATAAGTGCTTGTTCCAATTTGCAATTTGAACGGACCGTCAGAATTATCCGAGGAGAAGTCGCGAGAATATGAGGCATAGGATCTTGTAGAGGTGCAAGGGAGACATCGTGCCAGTGTGGAGAAAGTTTGAAGCTCAGGAGGGTAGGAGTGTCGATTGGGATCATGAGGAGTATAGCTTGACTCGTGAATCGGCATATCAGGAGTTTGCGAGGAAGGAGGGGAAGGCTTGGTCACAGAAGTCGCGAGAGGGCGAAAGGTGACAATCTAATGATAGCATGGATAGTGTGGGCCACAACGAGTTGATGTGACATGTGATGCGGTGTATCGACATCTTGGCATCGGGAGCTAAGCAGGAATCACTTGGGCGCATGAGTAGTGAGGTTCCGAGGGAGCGAGATTGTGATTTGTCGGCATCTCGGCACATCGGATCTCAGAAGTTTGAACTCCAAGTGTTTAGTGCCCCGATTGGTGAAGGGAGATAGAGCGAAGTCCCGATAGCGGAGGAAGAAAGTCATCATTGACTGACACATCTCAAGCCTCGGGGATCCAAGGAGGTAACACATAACGGTTGAATTCGTGAGTAGCGAAGTTCTGATCCTCCGAGTAAAAGGAAAGGGGGATTGCACGAAGTGAACTGTGGGTGTAGATATTTTGATTGGGATATAGAAGGGTACTAATACCCTTCGGGTCGAGATAATATAAGGTCCTGGTGAGAGAG
This sequence comes from Picea glauca, assembly GCA_000966675.3. Taxonomy (NCBI): domain Eukaryota; kingdom Viridiplantae; phylum Streptophyta; class Pinopsida; order Pinales; family Pinaceae; genus Picea; species Picea glauca. Next base: position 494,143 of record JZKD02S2114126.1, on the reverse strand, counting down.
ATCATGCTTCGAGGAGTGGCGACTTGTGTCAGAGTGGTATCAGAGCGGGAATATCTTTGCTTTCTGTAGCAGAGAAGAGAATACATCATGCCACCCAGAAGAGAAATCCAGTCACCTGGTCCAGAGGACAGGGATGCATGAAGAAGAGGTAGGCTGACAGGGAATCCAAAGATGGAAAGACAAATGCGAGATCTATGAGCAAGGATTGAGGAGATGGAGATAGTGCAAAGACGCGGAGTTGGCGCAGGGGATCTTAGCGATTCCGAAGTTGAAGAGGAAGCTGGACATGTAGAAGAAGTCATAGCAGAGGATGCGTCAACCGAGTGGTTGATAAAAGCATCGCCAGGATGAGTTCCAAGAAAAAAATGGACATTCCAGTCTATGAAGGGAGTCTGGATGTAGAAGAATTACTGGATTGGATCTAAGCTCTTGACACCCACTTCGATTACGAATATATTGAAGAGGATAAAAAGGTCAGACATGCTATTACTAAACTGAAAGGACATGCAACATTATGGTGGGATGAGCTACAAGAAGATAGATGTTCCAAAGGCAAACAAAAGATCAAAAGCTGTGATCGAATGATCATGAAGATGAAGGTGAAGTTCATCCTGAGGGATTATCAGATCACACTGTTCAGGCGAATGCAGAACCTAAGACAGAAGTTGATGAAGGTGAAGGAATACACCGAAGAGTTTTATAAGCTCAATATCTGAGCAGGTAATCGGGAGAGGGATGATGAGAAGGTGGTGAGATACCTGAATGGTATGAGATACAACATTCAGGATGAATTAAGCATGCTGACCATCAGGATAGTGGAAGATGCTTACCAATTGGCTCTGAAAGCCGAAGAGAAGCTGATCCATAAGCAAGGTCAGCGAGGGCGAGGCAGAAGCCAGCCAAGAGGCAAGGAATTTGTCTTGGAGAAATATCAGAAGCCCAAGGAGGAATGGAAGAAAACTCAGGGTAAGGTTGAGAAAGGTCGAATCTCACAGAGGCAGCCATATGTTGAATTGAGAAGGAAACAGATTGATCAGCAAGGCGATTATGCTGATGCAAATACTCTTCCTCGCACTAGAGGTCGAGGCAGAGGAAGAGGAGGAGTAATCACATGTTTTACATGTGGGAAAAATGGGCACAAATCATTCAAGTGTCTAGAAAAAAGAAGGATAGTGGAGAAACTCATATCGCTGAAGCACAGAGGCGAGATGCTGAGTCTGAAGATGAAGAAAGTGGAAGATCGCTTTGGATGCATAAAGTCCTTTTGACACCCGAGAAGGAGGTGGAGAACACAACTCATAGGAGCCGACTGTTCAGGATAGCTTGCAAGACCAAGGGATGGAAATGCAAGGTCATTGTGGACAGCGGAAGCACAGATAATCTCATTTCAACTGATATGGTAGAAAAGCTGGAGCTGGAGACAACTAATCACCCGAGTCCATACCAAGTATCATGGCTGCAAAAAGGACATCAGGTGAGTGTCACTAAATAGTGTTTAGTTGAATTTAAGATTGGGGGTTATAATGATAAGATCTTATGTGATGTTATTCCCATGGATGTATGTCATTTTCTATTGGGTAGACCATGGCAATATGATCGACATGTGGTTCATGATGGGAGGATGAACACATATACCTTGGAGAAGGATGGGAATACATACAGGTTTCTTTTGATAAAGGATAAGGAAGTGAAGCCGGAATTAAGCAATACCATACTTCTCATGAGTGGGAAGGAGCTTCTCACAGAGATGGAGAAGAAGGAAGATCCACAATTCTTTGTAGTCAGGAAAACGAGAATTGTCGTGACTAGCACAAGAGTGGAGGACTTGCCAGATGAGATTCAGGAACTGCTGAGAGAGTTCACTGACATCATCATGGAGGAACTACCTCATTCGTTGCCACTGATGAGGAGTGTGAGTCACCACATAGACCTCATACCAGGAGCAAGTTTGTCGAACAAAGTTGCGTATAGGCTGACGCCCTAGGAGAATGAAGAGGTCAAGAAGCAGGTCCATGATTTGTTGGACAAAGGATTGGTCAGAGAAATTTTGAGTCCATGTGTTGTTCCAACAGTTCTTACTCCGAAGAAAGATGGAGGCTAGAGAATGTGTATTGACTCCTGAGCGATTAACAAAATCACCATTAGGTACAGATTTCCACTGCCGAGAATGGATGATCTGATGGATTGCCTTAGTGGGGAAAATTATTTTTCGAAGATTGATCTGAAGAGCCGATATCACCAAATTTGCTTGAGGGAAGGTGATGAATGGAAGACAGCATTCAAGACAAACGAAGGTTTGTAAGAATGGTTGGTCATGCCGTTTGGATTGAAAAACGCACCGAGCACATTCATGAGACTGATGAATGAGGTCCTGTGGGAATTCATCGGGAAATTTATTGTCATATATCTGGACGACATACTAATATTCAGTAAGATGAAGGTTGAACATTTGAAGCATTTGGCCATTGTGATGAGGAAGCTACAGCAGGAGAAGTTGTTGATCAATATGAATAAATCTTCATTTCTGTAGACAAAGCTCATTTATTTGGGTTTTGTTATTTTGGCCATCACCGAGAAATGTTTTTGAGGTGAGAAGTTTCCATGGACTGGCTAGTTTCTACAGGAAATTCATTAGAAATTTCAGTGGAATTAGCGCAGCGATGATGGACACAGTGAAGAAACGACATAAAGTTTTTCATTGGAAAGCAGAGGCTGAGAAGAGATTCAATCTGTTGAAGTGGAAGATAACAGAGAAACCAGTGTTGGTGTTGTTTGACTTCAAGAAGACATTTCAAGTGAAATGTGATGCAAGAGAGTATGCCATAGGAGGAGTCTTAAGTCAAGAGGACAGGCGAGTTGCATATTTCAGCGAGAAGCTGGATGAAGCAAAATTGAAGTACTCCACGTATGATAAAGAGTTTTATGCCATCATATAGGCATTAAAGAAGTGGAGGCATTACTTGATACCCAAGGAATTTGTATTGTACACTGACAATCATGCATTGCAGTTTGTGAGTCAACAAGAGAAGTTGAACCAAAAGCATGCAAAATGGGTAGAGTACATGCAAAATTTCACATTTGTGATCAAACACATTTCAGGAACTCCTAACAAAGTGGCTGATGCTTTGAGCAGGAAATGTTTTCTGTTGCAAGAGTTCAGAGTCAAGACGTTGGGTTTCGAGAATTTGAAGGACATGTATGCATGTGATGTAGATATTGCAGAGGCATATGAGGCAGCTGAGAATCCAGTTCTCAGAGATCGGAGTCCTTGGATAGATTATATGATCCAGGATGGATTGTTGTTGAGAGGCAATCAACTATGTATTCCAATTTGCTCCATGAGGGAGAATTTGGTGAGGGAAAAGCATAGTGGCGGTTTAGCAGGTCACTTTGGTCATGAAAAAACCTTCGCAAAGCTGAGAGAATCATATTTTTGGCCAGGGATGCAAGAAGATGTCAAGAGGTTTGTTGATAGATGTCAAATTTGTCAGCATTCAAAAGGGAGAAAGCATAATGCAGGTTTTTATCAACCATTACCCATACCCGAGAGGCCATGGGAGGCAATTAGCATGGATTTTGTATTGGGTTTACCGAGGATGCAAAGAGGGTTCGATTCCATCTTTCTGGTGGTAGACAGGTTTTCAAAGATGGCACATTTTATTCCATGGCAGAAGGCTAGTGATGTGGCCCACATCACAAATTTGTTTTTCAAAGAAGTTGTTAGAATTCATGGATTGTCGAAAAGCATAGTCTCGGATAAGGACACCAAATTCATAGGCCATTTTTGGAGGATGCTATGGAAGAAGCTAGGGAATAATTTGGATTTTAGTTCATCTTACCATCTGCAGACAGACAGACATACTGAGGTGGTCAACAAAAGTCTTGGAGACTTGCTGAGGAGCTTGGTGACAGAACACCATAACAGCTGGGACCACATATTGGCACAGGTGGAGTTTGCATACAACGATTCGATGAATCGGAGTACAGGAAAAAGTCCATTTTAGATTGTGTATGGAACACAATCGAGGGGAGTTTCTAAACTCAGGGAGTCAGAACAGGGTGTGACTAACAGTGCTAGTGCAGAAGAATTCACTGAGGCGATGGAGGAACTTCACACGAAGGTGAAGCAACGACTGGAAAATTCAAATCAAGAGTACAAGCGCAGAGCAGATCAACATCGGAGACAAATTTAGTTTGGAGTTAGTGATCTAGTTCTCGCACACTTGAGGAAGGAAAGGTTCCTGAGGGGAACATATAATAAGCTGAAGATGAAGAAAATTGGGCCATGCAAGGTCCTGAAGAAATTCAGAGAAAATGTGTATGAAATTGAGTTGCCGGATGACATCGGGATATCTCCGATATTTAATGTTTCAGATTTATACCCATACAAGGCTGGAGAAGTAGAAACTGGAACCGAGGAACCAGTGATCCAGTGGACGAAACAATTTCTAGTAGTAGAAAAGCCACAGATGGAATGCATATTGGACTAGAGAGTGGGTAGAAAGACCAGACGAAAGCAATATTTTGAGTACCTGGTCAAATTGAAGAATCACCCAGTGGAGGAAACTAGCTGGGAGAATGAAGCAATGATACAGAAGCATGGACAGACCGTGTAGGAGCTCATGGATAGAAGCCCATGAAAGTTTTCAAGCCAAGGAGTATGATGTAGGAGCATTGCTCACTCATCAAGCGAGCCAGTGCTAAAGCAGAGGATAGCTGGACAAGCCAACAGATTTATTTTTGAAACCACCTTGATATTTATTGCGCCAAACATTAATATGTGAAATTAATGAAGCGCACTTGTACATTGTAATGAACCTTGAGCAGATAGCTCAGGTCCCTAGGTAGATAGTCGACATTTAAAATAGTTAAAGTTGTTAGGTAGGAATTTAATTCTAGATTTGATAGCTTTAGAGCTCAAGAGGTAAATGAATATAGACACCCTCCTTTGTACATTGTAACATTATTCTGGATTATTATCATTGAGAGCATTCATAAGAGATGAGCAAGCAGAGAGTTGTATGAAGAACACCCATGTAAAGATTGAATTAATAGGAGAAAGAGTTGATTCAAATTCATGGTTATGTGTTATTTCTCTGTGTGTTGACATTATGCTCATGAATGTTTGATTCTTACCATACAATTTATTTTATATGATGTGTATTTGATTTCATGGTTGAATTGAAATCTAAGAGGTTGAGTGAATGAGTTTCAATTGTTTCTCTAAGTTAGCCAGAGGATTCCTGCAAGGTGTGCAGTTGAATTGTCCGCAAGGAGTACGTGACTGCAGGGTTTACTTAGAGATAGATTTTGTTCTCATCTCTTTGGAAGTGCAGGTTAAGAACAGTGCCATGCAAGGAGTGCGCAGGCTAGAGGAGTCTCAGAGTTGCGATTATGAGGAAAGGAATTAAAGGATTTCTGCTGCAGGAGTGCGCAGGATCAAAGACTTCATCACTTAGTCATGATTGAAAATTTGCCGCAAAGAGTGCGTGAAAGGAGTTCTTCCTGAGGGATTTGAAGTCATAAAGCTCAGGAGAGATAAGCCTTTGAATTCGTCAAAGGGCTGCATAGAGAGGTTGTGCTGGAAGCGTTCGAGCAAGTGTTGGAAAATTGCGTGCAGTTGGACAGGGCTTTGTGGAATAAGTGCTTATTCCAATTTGCAATTTGAACGGATCGTCAGAATTCTCCAAGGAGAAGTCGCGAGAATCTGAGGCATGGGATCTTGTAGAGGTGCAAGGGAGACATTGTGCCAATGTGAAGAAAGTTCAAAGCTCAGGAGGGTAGGAGTGTCGATTGGGATCATGAGGAGTATAGCTTGACTCGTGAATCGACATATCGGGAGTTCGTGAGGAAGGAGCAGAACGCTAGGTCATGGAAGTCGCGAGAGGGAGAAAGGCGACAATCCGATGATAGCGTGGATAGTGTGGGTCACAGCAAGGTGATGTGATAGGTGACGTGGCGTATCAGCGTCTCAGCATCAGGAGTTAAGCAGGAATCACTTGGGCGTGCAAGTAGCGAGGTTCCGAGGGAGCGAGATCGTGAATTGTCGGCATCTCGGCACATCGGATCTCGGAAGTTTGAACTCTGAGTGTTTAGTGCCCCAATTGGTGAAGGGTGATAGAGCAAAGTCCTGATAGCAGAGGAAGAAAGTCAACATTGACTGACACATCTCAGGCCTCGGGGATCCGAAGAGGTAATGCATAACGGTTGAATTTGCGAGTAGCGAATTTCCGATCCTCTGAGTAAAAGGAACGGGGAATTGCACGAGGCGAACTGTGGGTGCAAATCTTCTGATTGGGATATAGAAGGGTATTGATACCCTTCGGGCTGAGATAATAGAAGGTCCTGGTGAGAGCGATCGTGCTTCGAGGAGTGGCGACTTGCGTCAGCATGCAAGAAAGGGTGTTGAGTATTCAATGAATTCCACCTCTTAAGAACTTGGAAAGCTCTACTTGATTGAAAATCACTATAACTAGTGCCATGTATGCCACTAGAAACAAAACCCTCAATACATGAGGGTAATATATGTTGAATAATATAAGTTGATTGCAAGTTCCCAAGAACCAATTCTAGTAATACATTAATTTATTGTATTCTAAATCATATGTTTGAGAAACTGCTTTAGGGATATTTGAAAAAGTACAATATGCATGCGAGACATGCTCTCTAAAACAAATATTAAATAGAAACCACATATACATTTTTATTGTAATTAGATAGATATTTGTTTTTACTTTTCATATGTGATGATTAGTTTTTTTTAATAAATATTT
>JZKD02S2114126.1:377641-391155 GCA_000966675.3 Picea glauca | reverse complement strand
TTCCCTATAGACAACATGTTATGTGGTTTAGGGCATTGATTATGTCTCTTAATCCCTAAAGGATTCATAAATGACCCAAGGGACTTATTTTCCTCGCTTGACCATGGCTAATTACCAAATGCACATGTCCCTAGTGCAAAATATTTCATAATGGTACACATATTCAACTTGGAGGCCAAATATTTCCTCTAAAGGGATTATGTTGAAGGTGATGTTCATGGATATTGAGCCTTACAAATCTATTTATGGAATAAGGCCCTTATTTTCCTCCCTTTGTCATGGTAAAGTCCTTGAGACCTATTCCTACTATGAAAAAATGCATTATTATACCCATATCCTACTTATATGACAAAGATTCACTTTAAAGGAACTATGTTGTAGTTTGAGGCCTTGATCAGAGCCTATTAGATCAAGAATATTAACTTAGGTCCTAATTCCCTCGACTCGTGATCCAACCATGGTCAAGGATCTAGTACCCATCCCTAATGCATAAAACCTTGTAATGGCATCCACATACCACTCTAATGATAATGATATCTTATATAGGGTATGTTTTATATAAATTAATAAAAAATCCCATCCTTGGTCAAACGTTTCTCCTAATTGCATATGTATCCCAATTGGTGGCTAAATATCCCCTTTGAAAGATGAATGTAATGGTTTAAGACCCCATTTTATCCCATGAGCCTTCAAATATTCATTTAGTTGATATGTCTCTTCTTTTCACTACTTTACCATGGTTAAGACAACAAGATCCATCCTTGGTATGAAAAAACTACTATAGGCACCCATATCCCATTTTGAGATCAAAAATCCTTTTTAGAGGTCCAATGTGGTGGTTTGAGTCCATGTTCATGGACAATATCCTTAAAATATTTATGTATTACTTGAGTACCTTTATTTTATCTCCTTGTCATGGTTATGACCCCTAGACCTATCCTTGGCGCATGAAACCACCTAACATCACACATATCCCAATTGGAGGCCAAATATCCCCTTGAAATAAACTTTGTAGTGGTTCAAGGACATGTGCATGGTTCATGAGCATTAAAATTTTCATTTAGATCTTAAGACCCTTTATTTTCTCGTATGACCATGGTCACAATCTCCAAATCCATCCAATGCATATAAAGTTTTCTAATATTTCCCAAATATCATTCATATGTTAAATATTATAATCCCTAAAATACTAATTTAGATCATACAACCCTTGTTTTCCTTCATTGACCATGCTCAAATCCTTGAGACCCATGCTTGGTATGCAAATTCTCTTAATGATGCCTATATCCTATCAAGAGGCCAATGATTTGAGTTTGTATGGTGGGTTGAGTCCTTTTTCATGGACTAGGGACCTATAAGCTTCATTTACAGCCAAATCTATGAGATCCGTATCTTTTATGTAAAGCCTCCTAAAAGTACCAATATCGCGCTCAAGGACAAAGTTAATTTCTAAAAGTTTTTTTTAGTTGTTTGAAGAATATTCCATGTCCCATAAGAATAGTGACACTCATTTATGGATTAAGGACCTTATTTTTATCCCCTAATCATGGTCAGGGCCTGAAGACCCATCCCGGCTACACAACAAATCCTAATGGAAACCCTTTCTCATTCATATGAAGAATATCCCCTTTAAAGGGATGATGTTGTAGGTAAAGGCCTTGATTATACTTTATGGATTAAGGACCCTATTTTCATATCCTAATCATGGCCAAGGCCCCAACATAAATCCCTACTACACAAAAAATCCTAATGGAAACTTCATCCAACCCGTATGCAAAAGATCCCATTTAAATGTCTCATGTTGTAGTTCATGGCTTTAATCATGGCCTATTAACCCAATAATATTTTTTCAAGGCCTAATTCCTTGGATTTATCCCCCAACCATGGTTAAATCCTTCATAGCCATCTTTGATACAGAAAATATTATAACAATACCCATATCTCACTCAAAGGTTCATGATTCCCTATAGACAACATGTTATGTTGCATATCTTCATGATTCATAGTATTATTTGGATTATGTTGCATATCTTCATTTACTTTCTTCCCTTCCCTTATTCCAGGAAAAACCCCTTTGCAATGCACTGCAAATCAAGTGCCAACTCTCTCGTCTATTGAACCTCAGAGAACCAGTTCTAATACCATGTAGAAATTTTAGCTCAAGTATATACTAAGTCATAAAAATATTTCAACCTCCTATAAATCTTCAACAATAAATCATAAATACTATATGAAAGAGATATGAAACTAAAATAGCAGCGGAAATAATAATGAACAACAAAGAAATCACTCCATATAACACTAGTAACTTATGGGCAATGCCCCTGGAAAAAACCCAACTTGGGAAAACCTGTTCAACGAGAGTTTTCTTATTGAGCTCAAAGAAATTTCATATTAGACTTTACAACAACAAGTAATAAACAACAAAAATTCTTGAAAAATGTGCCAACAAACCTCCTCGATTTATGTGCTAAAAACCACACAAAACAATCCCCATTTTATGAAATGTACAGTCCTTTTAACAACAAATAAAATCTTGATATATGTGCACATTAGTAGTATTGTTTTGCACTAATTTCGTACATACAAACACTTAGAAAAATGTTCCATCCTCTTGCCTTGATTTTTGTGCCTCTATGTTGTTGTATGACCTCTAAACAATTATGTATGAACTCCCTTTTAATTGTTGCCAACTCAACGTTTAATGTTGTAATTTCTGGAAAAACGTGCCCTCTTCTCCTCTTTAAAATCATGCCCTCCTTCAATGTAGGAACCCTCTCCTTCCTTGGAATTTGTGCCCCTCCTATAGCTGTATGAACCTCCCTCTTTCCCTTGGAGAATGCACCCTCCTCTTGTTGTTACTGCCACTTCTCCATGAGTTCAATCTCTTTCTTGAGAAAAGTCACTCTTCACCTTCCTGCTCAAGCTCTCTTCAAAGTGTGTTCCCTCTCTCCCTCAAGTGCTTCCTTTATGAAATTTCCAATGTGTAACTCCTTTAACACTTGGTCTCCCAATGATATTGATGGTCAAGATCTAATATTTCCCTCATGAGATCAACGGTCACGACTTAATCATTCTTTTAGGTCACTTAAGTCACTAAAGTGTTCGACAACCTCATAAATTCACTTTTACACATTAAAAAATAAAAGATCAACTTAACTTTATAAAATCTCTTTATAAAGTCACTAGGGAGAAATGTTCTTGGTCACTTTCGCATGTTGGGCGCCGCTTATGCGGAAGTACCTCAGAGACACCAAATGTAAAATAAAGTGCATATAACGAAGCATTCTATGTTTTATTACCTAAATTGTTGTTAAGTGACTATATAATAGAAGTGAATAAGTGCAGGACTATTTCATGGCGCTTGTTTTTTTATGTGCTCATACCCGTGTATACATATATACTTACCTATATTCATAAACATTGCACAACCTTTAATAAGACTAATCTTTATTTATTGGGCATAAACTCAGTCTTGGCCTTGAAATATTTTGAAGGCAAAACTGAAATGTTATTTCAGTAGTGCTTCATTAGCGATGTTGAAAATCATGACATGGTCTTACCAAGTTTGAAATCAAATTTCCTAGCCTTCCCCAAAAATGTAATAACAATCATATTTCGTTGTTTTTGTAAGGAGACTAGGAGGATGTCATCATCTACGAGCAATAGGGTAGATATCATGTCTCCATAAAAACCTTTGCAAAAGAAAGTCATGGATATCATGTGAGAACCATATTTAGGTATGATAACTATGCCATATAGTATCATAATCTTGATAAAGAATCCTAATTATTGAAGTTTTTCTAGTAAATTCAAGAAGCATTGTCAAGATCTTTTGAAAGTTCAAAAAACTAAATGGGGTTGGTGTGCTATTCTTTGCATGCCACAATTGTATGGCCAATGTGAGGATGTCTTTAAGAGCAAGGTAATATAGATTCTTTCTCGTCCATTGGATTTGAAGCTACTCATTGTAGGTTAGTGGAAAAAACTTGTAGAGATTATAAAATCGTATGAAACTTGTTGGAACCCGTGGAAATTTTCTAGAACTTGCATAGAGCTCGTGATTTTGACCCCTAATAGGTAAACATGGACCCCACATAAAAATAACTTGGAGAAAGGGCTTAGACATGGTTTTGGAAGGAAAAAAAGACCTTGAACTCCTCTAATGAAACCCTAAATTCATGTAACTCATTTTCTCATTTATTCTTGAGTGATTGTGCTTCAATCTATAGTGTGACTGTGAACAAGGAAACTTGTTTTAGTGGGGTTTTCTATAATACCTTCAATCTCATTCTTTGGTATCTCCTAAAATACATTCACACTCTCATGCTTCAATATCAAATGAAGGAAACAAAACAAATGATACTCAAGATTGGAGACATTGCCTATTTTGAGTTTATGATTATGTCATGATTTATGTAGTACAATAGTTGAATTGTTGAACTTGTTATTATTTGATGGATTCCAAGCTATTTGAAATTTTGATTTATGGTTCAGTTTTTAAACACATTTCAAGTGCCAAATTTTATATCATCATATTTGATGAGATGAATTGACAAATAAATTGTTGTTTTATAGATTTATGGACAAAAATGTCATATTATTTTTTTTGCATAAAATTTCTTGTATTTTGAGAGTTTCTTTTTAATTAAATTTGATTTTAATTTTCAATTTAGAGTTTTGTCAAGTCTTGTTGATCCATCAAGTTTTGCCCAGTTCCAAGTTGGTCGAGTTTTTGTTGAGTCTGAGTCTCACAACCTTGGTTTGAAGCAATGTTGTGAGACATGCCGAAGTCCTGTGAGTTTGTTGGGTCAATGCTGAAATGAATAACCAGTGAAAACTTGTTGTGAAACTTTCCTATAAATGAAACTTGCCAAAACCTGTTGAACCCGACTCAAACTTGTTAGACTTGTTGAAACCTAACAAAACTCGCCCATTAAGCAAAGGTGGATCCCACATGGAATTGACTTGGAGAAAAGGAAAAAATGTGGTTTTTGGAGGGATAAATATGAGTAGGAACACATCAAAGGAAAACCTAAAGGCATATAACCCAAAAAAAAATATTCATTTCACTCATTTGGTCATTTTATCTTCATTGATTTGAGTTTTCAGTTGGACTGTGAACATTGAAACTTTTTTCAGCAGGTTGTGTTATTCTTGTTTGGGGTTCAATTGGAGTCTTGAGAACACTTGTATTTGTGGGCTGGAGACCGAATAAGAGGTGGAGAGCCAATATATCTACATGTTAGATCTTCAATTTCAATTGCATTCCGATTTTGAAGAAAGTATTCTGATTTTCAACAAAATTGATTTTGGAGATTTCATCTTCATTTTTAATTCAGGGATCAACCTATAGTGATATACTCTTCTCTTCTTTGTATTGAATATTTACTAACCATGGCTCCTAAGTCCAAAAGGTGGTTTGATCAAGCATGAGAACATGCCTTCAAACTTGAATCGAATGATGACAAGATGCTCAAGTGCAAACACTATAACCACAGTATGAAAGGGGGGGAACAAACAACCTGAAACACCACCTAGAATGAATTTGTTGCAAATATGTCATGGTCCCATTCAATCTATTGATTTATGTTTAAGTTTTTTAGGATAATTTTAACTGCCAGATTTTTTGTTGTCATATTTGATGAGATGAATTGATGGAAAACCTATTGTTTTATAGATTTTAAGGATGGAACTGTCATTAATATTTTTTCTGCACAAAATTTTCGGTATTATGAGTGTTGTTTCTATTTGAATAGTTTTGAACTAATTTTTTCCAAGTTGCCAAGTTTTTCCATATCCCAAACTCACTGAATTTTCATCAATCCCAAGTCTCACAACCTTGGTCTGATGTGATTTTAAGTTGGGTGGTTGGTGTGCATTGTAGTCAAATCATGGAAACAATATAATGGGCATGCCATATATTGGTCTTAGGAATAAAGAAATATTAGGAACATAAACTACCACTCTCCAAAATGAATGAAATCATCTCCATACAAGCTTGGCTATTAAGCAAAGTTCATTCATATTATAATCAGAATACGATTTATTAAAAATGAAACCTTCTTTTAGAGAAAAATACACAAGGACTTCAATATGACCAAATAAAGAGGATGGCAACACTTTAACAAGATAATGCTTGTCAAGAAAAATATTGTTTGAACTAACAAGAAACTTGACAATTATAGAATTGATTTCAGTTTTTGTTGATTACACCATGTAAACCAATTTCCCTTAGTATATATCTAGAAGGAAAATTCATGGGGTAAGTAAGAGTTATTGTCCAAATACTCAAAATAACAAGCTCAATCAATATACACAGTGTACGCTAAATGTGAGTGTGGAGAACAACTTCCTTATAGTTAGGAACAAATTCCTCCAAATAACCCAAGTACATCCATATATCCAAATCATATGTTCAAATTTTTCACATATGCATTCAATCCAATTACATATACATTCAACCCCATATATACCCCCCATTAGGTCATAACATAAGTACCGCCATTCGAAAAACTATCCTAAAAGCTTTGTGGCTAAATCTTTTGCATGTGATGAAACCAAGTAATAGAGTTAATTATATTTATGCTCTCATACAATATGATTATTCATCCATCCATATTTAGTTCTTTTTAGTGTCATTCTTTGATAGCTTCCTTTCCTTTGATTCCTTAAATATTTGATAATATCTTGTCACATAATTGTTCCTTAACTCCCTATTCCATTAATATCCTTGAAATTACCATATTCTTCCTTGGTAACATTGATGTGCCACCAAATCTCATGGAGTAAAAGAGTAAAATCTCTCTTTAACTCTTCTATCAAAAATCATTTTCAGATTATTTTGATATTCTTGGAATATCTCATTCACTTGTTCTTTGGTCTGTTGCACCTTAATTATCTGATAAAATCTTCTAATAATATCATTAAGATCTTCATTTCCATCCTGTATTAATATTAATATTAAAATGGTAATATTAAATCAAATAAATTTTTTTTTTTTTTTTTTAAATAAATATTATTCGTCGCACTTGCGATGACAACTTAAATAGTTGTGACAGTTTTGCAATATAAAAAAAAAAAAGTTGTCATCGCAAGTGCAACGACAACTTAAATAGCTGCGACAATTTTTCAATATAAACAACAAAAATTGTCGTCGCAAGTGCAACGACAACTTAAATAGATGCGAAAGTTTTGCAATATAAACAACAAAAGTTGTCGTCACAAGTGAAACGACAACTTAAATATCTACAAAAGTTTTTCAATATAGACAACTTCAATAGCTGCGACATTTTTGCAATATAGACGACAAAAGTTGTTGTAGGAAGTGCAGTGACAACTTAAATAGCTGCGACAATTTTTCTATGTAAACAATGAAAAGTTGTCGTTACACTTGCGACAACATTTTAAATAGTTGTGATAGTTTTTCTATGTAAACAATGAAAATTTGTCGTCGCAATTGTGATGACAACTTAAATAGCTGTGATAGTTTTTCTATGTAAACAATGAAATTTTTCGTCACAAGGGTCATCGCAATTGAGATGAAAATGTTTGTTTGACATTTTTTCCTAAATTGTCGTATTGGCAACGATATTTCTTTTTTGTCGCAATTGTGATAAGTTCACTAGGGGTGTCTCTCTTGCGACGTTTATTCAATTTCATCACAATTTCCACGTGACACAAATTGACATTTCAAAGAGTCCAGATTCATCGCAAATTCCACGACATAACGTTGCAAGAGCGTCGAAATAGTTGTCGCAAAATGACCCAAATTTGTTAGTGAAACAATCTTCTAACTTGTCAATGTAAATGCCAAAAAGGGTAAGGGATAGGGGACAACCTTTCTTGATTCCTATATTTCATTCAATTTATTTTGACCAACCCTTAATCCCCCTAAACTTGGAAATAACACTCTCATACAACTTTACTCTAGCAGCTCTCAACCCGGAGGAAAATTTTATCTCTCCTAACCTATTCCAAAGGTTGGTCCTAGGAATAGTGTCAAAAGGTTTCCTAAAGTCAACGAAACAACAAAGGAGATTGGTTTTATTGTTGCAACACTCCTCTGCATTCATCTTATATTTTATGGGATTTTTTTTCATAGGGATATCACTCAGAAGGTCAGTAAGATCTCTCTAGGATTTCCCTAGCAATCCTAGGCAATAGTGGTATAGATTTCTTATGATTCTCCTAGAGACAAGAAGATCATTACAAAAGGAAATATGTGAATGGATTGCCTTCTCCTGAAGGTTTTCCTTAATGAATCCTAACTATTGTATTCCTAAAGTTCCAACCTCAACTTCTACAACCTACTCCATGTACACCAAAAGAAAAACAATACCATTATACTTGTCTTCCTAGTGTTAAAATACTAGATCTATCTTGATCTAGTTTGATCTACAATAATATAAACCAGATCTAAATATCCATATAGCAGAGACAAAAATTCATGGGGGAGACCAAATGATATATTAATGAAGCATAGAGAATACATATAAATTCATACCTCAACTTGATGAAGATGCATCCTCCTTTAGCCTCTTTACTCCTTGCCTTTCTTTGCAACTCCTTGGTCAGGCTAGGCTCACAAAATTTTGGTTGTGATGATGGATGCCTCTAAATTTGGGCAACATAAAAATACTTTGAATCCATTTCAATTGATCCAGATGTAGATTCAACCACAAAGGTGGGTAGATATCTAGGCACATATCCAGTTCCATATAAAGATCCCATAGTGGATGTTGTGCCCAATTATGAGGCAGGTGCAGAGGTTTTCTTATTTCCACCAAATGAAAAAGTAACAAACCAGTTGATCTATATGGATTTCAATGGCCTCCCACCTATTCCAACTAGTTTATTTTGGCAATTTTCTAGTTTGGTATTTTTTTTTTCCTAGTTTTCAGGTCCCTGACTTGTGGGGCCATTTTGAGGCCCTAAACAACGTTTTTAGGGCTCGCCACAATGTAAAATTCCCTTTTGATGGATCTTAGTAGATTCTGTAGTCCTCAGATAGACCTTTCTAATAGGATATTGTGTGCCTAAAACAGAGATCGTATGAAAAATTTACGACCCCGATAAGTTGATGTACTAACTTACACAAACGGGGCCCACATGACTTTTGGCGCTTCATTTACTAGGGTTAGGTTTTTGGATGTCTAGGGTTTTTTACATTCATGTTTATTTTAAAAGGCCTTTAGAGCCTCATTGTAATCATATTCTTTCGAATTAGCACAATCATCACATCTCTTCTCAGAGATAAACCGCCACCATTCTAGCAAGCTTGTTTTCCTCTCCATTTTATAGTTTCCTCTTATTTCCTTATTGAATAGAAAACCAGTTTTATTGTATCTATGTTATTATGTGTTAATCATATTTTAATAATCTGTATTCATTTCATTCTGCTCACAAAATCTTTATCACCATCTATCATTGAGTAAATTTAAGTTGTTGACAAGGCTAGTCGACGAACCAGCAGCAAAGCCCCACAGTAAAGGCAAAGGCAAGATAGAGCGAATACGATTAGAAAATGATGGTTCATAGAAGGACTTGGGAGCATATCAATTACTAGGATTATCCCTAGGTCGATAAGCTGGAACGAGATTGGTTATACTAGACTCTTGAACAACAAAACCAGAAGATTCAAAACATTACTCAACGAGCTCAAGTACGATGGGACGAACCATTCCACTATTATCCTATGTTAATTATGGAAGACCAACTGTTTTTTTTGAGATTCCATGATACTTCTCTTGGTTAAAGCCTCTACCTAGTGGACCTTCATTCCATCCATAATTTGAATATAGCGGGTCACAGATCTTATTGTTGGAGGTGCCCATTTCAATCCCACCATCCATGTTGTTGCTAGCTATATGATGTATGTTGTTGCTAGCCATGCTATCCATATCCCAGGTTGCTAATAGCCATATATGGTATGTGGAATATATATATATATATATATCTTACATTTATTCACAACAGATATTGATTCCCTTGATTATACTTTTGATCTAGCGGTTGATCCAGCAACAAGGGATTCAATAGTAGACCCATAGCCAGTCAAAGCCATCTATACTATTATACCATATCTAGAACTAGCAGTAGAGGCTAGAGCAACATATGATCCATCAGTGGCAGAGCCAGATGCATTAGTTCCTATGGTTGACTCTGAATTTGTAGTTCCAGCAATAGTAGACCCAACATTTATAAAGTGATACCACCCAGTAAAGGCATGGGAAAAGCTATAGGTAGGAATACACATCAAGGAAAGAAAAGGCTATAGTAGCATATCTACCAGTATCACTATCAGTGAACTTAAAGTGCTTAATTAACTTCTCCATGAACAAAAATGACTAAATAAGTTGTTGAAAGGTATGTTACTTACTAATATGCTATTGGTGGATCTAGATTAGGTGTTATTGGTTGGATCTGAATGATATGGAGGCTCCACACATGCCTATCCTTTCTTTGGTACTGCTACTGAAGAAGCCTCTGCTAAACTATAGAACATCCAACCTTCTTCCTCCTCTTTCCCAAGGTTTTCCTTTGTTATATAGCTCTTTGAGGAGGCTTGGGAGAGACTTCTAGATATTCTAGAGACCACCAAATACTTCAATGATGTGAGTTATTAGGCATTTGACACAAATATCCAACTCATTCATATCCTATCACCTCATAAATCCTCGATTCTATAAATATGGCAGTACCTCGCAAGTTGAACCACTAGTGTCCAACAAGGGGGCCTTGTTGGTTGTCTGCTAGGTGTTCTGAAAGGATGACTAAAAAGGGGTAAAAAGGGATCTAAAAGGGATCAAACCCTAGGAAAAATATGTACTTTGGCTTTAATTCTTTGAAAAATTCCTCTCTGACCTATAGGGTGGAAATTAAGGCTATAACAAATGCCCCCTAATGTGTGAGGTCAGGAAAGGAGTGGATGGTCAAAATAAATTACAATAAATTATATGTGAGGTGGTATAAGGTGAGAGAAAAGGAGTTTTGAAAACCAAAAAAATACTGCAATCAAACACCAAGGATGAGCATATAAATACCAATCCCCTAAGTAGACATACTTAGACTCATAATGAGCATGGCCACCAAACAATACACTATGGATCCATGAAATGAAATGCTATACCATAGCCATGAAAGAATACATAGTGGATCCATGTCATTAATAAGACCATATCCACGAGACAATACAATGTGGATCTACGTCGTGAACTCAATCATAGCCACCATAAAATACAATGTGGATATATGACACAACATATAAATATCAAGAAGACAACGAGCATTGAGAAGAGTACCATCGAAGTCTTCATATACAAGTGATATACGCCATCGCAACTTGGGAGGGGATGATGTAAAGGAATGATGTGACCCCAAACCCAAGGTCCTCGTTCCAAACACCGATGGTATGAATCTATGACATGTGAATAAATGAGTTGATGTCGAGAATGGTAGAAACCTTTTGATTACCAACCATTGAGGAATATTGTTAATAGACATGAGGGGACCCACTAATGATGAATATGGACCCTAAGGTACCTAATACAATATATCAAGTGTGAATAGAGAATCTGATGTCGAACACTCATAGAATCTATCGATCAAGAGTCAATGATGTAAACCCACTGTCGATCATGAGGAGGTTGACCACTGAGGACTGCAAGCTCCAAGGTACTAGATGGTTTCTAGATACCTCTCCTAGACAATGTGTTGAATTTTATACGAAGCTATTTGTTGAAGGAGGGCCTTGATGTATCCCCCGTCAATTGACACAAAATATACACTGAGAGATGACGTGAAGCAAGAGTATCACAAAGTACAACTGACACAGGGATGGCCGACTCAAAAAGTCAACAAAATAGAAGATGGTAGACTCAAAAAGTCAACAAAATAGAAGATGGTCGACTCAGGCTTAAAATTACCTTGAACATATAGCACAACACAATGGTGACTTAGTAGCAAGACACAAGAGTTGGATGAATATAGTGCAACAATGCAAGATCATTGAATCATTGTCCATGATGACTGAAAGAGTAACTAGTCAGAGGAGTACCTCTAACTCATATTACTGGCATGACTCCTATGAAAGCTAAAACCCAGTTGTATGATGAGGAATCAAATAGGTGTCATGATCAAGGGAAACTCAACTGACACTACCATTTTGAAAATAGATCAATGGTGAAAACCTCCACTCTTTTGTTTTTTCATCTCTTTCATGGTTTAACGAGCACGAAAGAATGACAAAAGTATGCTCAGTCTCCTTCATGATTTAATGAGCATGAAATAATGATGCAAGTAAGCTTGATACATTTTTCGTTAAGTTTTAATGAGCCTGAAAAAGAGATAGAAGTATACTCGTGGGGAGAGAACGAGTGGATTAACAACATGCTTCTATGTTCCATGTGCATGTAACCGACTTAAGTAATGAGGAATGCAAATGGTACTAGAAAGTGAGATCCACTCTTAGCAGCTATTCTCTTTCTGGGTAGGTGAATGAAAAATGTAGGCCAAATAATGCAAGAGATGAATGGTTAAGACTACTACATAGTGGTAAGTGGGATATGGGAAAATAACAACGCAACTACGGGAGGCATGGCGCGAGCATCAAATGCATAAGAAACCATTATGCAATATAAAAAAAATTGGGATCCCCCACGAGATATGGCTAGAATATATATGAAGAGAGGAAAATGAGGCTCAATATTCATTTCATGGTGGGGCTAAAGAGGGCCCCTAGGCCTACGAGAAAAAACACACATGCGCACCAGATGGAAATCTGGGTGCTAACTAGGGTGCCCATGAAGGGTAGGCACTATCAAACCTATTACGACATGAAAAAGGAGTGGCTAAGGTTGCAATTGGTCGGGTTTGAACCTAAGACTTAATGTTGGAATTATGGACAGTTAATAATGCAAAGTGGAAAATGTAGGGAAAAACCTATCCCTATATGCCAGGTGAGAAACATGTACCTTAAGTTAAGGGGATGTCGTCATCCTTGTAAAAAATAAATCCTTAGAATCTTGTCAACACATGTAAACTATATTTTGAGGTTAAAAACAGAGTGAAATCTCAAAAAAAAAAAAAATAGGATTTTTAGGCTATGATATATGCAAAACAAAAGCATTCACACCACACACCTATGTGCAAGGCACTATGCATATTGATGGTTTACAGAAAATAGAGACCATTGCAAGGCTTAAGCCAAGGATATTTTTCATAATCAAGGAACTCATGAGCCATGTTCAGCATCATATGGCTCACCATATGGGGGACATGCCACATAGGAATGAGTTTATGTAGCCAAAGATACTCATTGTGAGTAGTTTCGCAAGCTAGGGAATCTCCTTAATGAGTTCCATCAAGACACAAAGGGGGTACAAAACATGAATATTTGTGTAAGGTAGCTAGAGAGGTAGTGGGGGGGGGGGGCAGAGGGCCCATAGTGATAATAGTGGAGGTCATTCAATGTAAGGTGGACTAGGTCCACTATATTATTAAATAAGACCCAC
>JZKD02S2114126.1:356434-377591 GCA_000966675.3 Picea glauca | reverse complement strand
CTCGAAGAGGCAAGTGAACAGGAGAGGATCCCTTCCATAATAGGATCCATTGTATGGTGTTGCCCTACCTCAAGGGTTTTGATATAATAAAGTGTGGTTTCTTATATCTTGCTTAATGGATCTATTGTGTATTCAGTATTTGTGGTTATTATATCGGTATATCTATTCAGGTTCTTAACAAGTTGATGGAAGGAGAGGCATATAATTTGATGGAAAGTTATGAAAAAAATAACAGAGGAAAAGGGTCAAGACTAGGGGTTTCACTAGGTGTCCCATCAAATTTCCCCATTCTTGGCTCAAGACCCATCATGTCAACTCTCATTAGTTCCAAACCAGGGAGGATGGATTCTAAATGATTCTCATCTTCCTTGGGCTTGTCTATGGAATCCATTATATCCAATATGGCCTCTTCTTAATGAAAATAAAAATCAAGGAAGTCGTGCAAAACATGGAGAGTCAACAAACCAAGTAGGAAGAGTAGGTTGATCAAACTCCATATGAGGATGGATTTGTTGACCAGTATCATCATATGTTGATAGTATTGTCGGATCAAAAATATCTATCAGGGTAAGTGACATAGATGCTCCATATGAATCAACATCCTCAGTCCGAGGTAGCACCCAAGGATCAAAGAAACCAAGGGATCCACTGTTATATGAGAAGATCATGTTGATAGGAGATATGTGTGCAGTGGGAGATGGTGGGGGAAGGGGAAATATTACCATCAGTGAAAGATATTTGAACATCCCAACAACGAATTTAAAAACATATTGTGTGGTATCACCGAAAAAGGGTACATTTGATCCTGCATTAGATCCAAGGTCTGGGGTATGAAATGGGAATTTATCAATCGTAACAATTTTCCCTTGGCGAGGAAAGCGTAGGACTGTAAATACTGACAAGACAAATCCATTCATCTTGTAAAACCAAGTACACCCAGGTAATATATTGTACTCAAGAGGTGCATCAAAAACCTCCACATCGACAGAGATAGTCTTACCACCTAACTCGATGGGTAAGGAAGTGATTATTCCATGGGGTTGGAACATGTGTCCATCGAAGGCTTTCATAAGTGTGGCATGTGTATAAATCTTAGGAGATCATAGCGCTTTCCAACAAGAAATAAACATGATGCAAGTCAAGGCTCCTTCATCAACAATGGTTCAAAAGATGTTTTTACCTATAGTCCACACTTTAGTATGGAAGGATACTTGATGGGAGAGCCTATGAGTTACCTGATATGAATCAAAGGTCATCAAGATCAACTTCGAGGGATCAACCCCACCTATCATCGAGAGTAAGGATTTTCGTTGCATGGGGCAACTCTGGAGAACTTCAAACACCGACATGGCACAAGGTGCATGGGATAAGTCTTCCACATTAT
The DNA here is from genome assembly GCA_000966675.3 of Picea glauca. Lineage (NCBI taxonomy): Eukaryota > Viridiplantae > Streptophyta > Pinopsida > Pinales > Pinaceae > Picea > Picea glauca. Next base: position 376,207 of record JZKD02S2114126.1, on the reverse strand, counting down.
TGTAGTTATGGGTAGCATGTGTCTTTGGATTATGGGTCGTACATCAACCATGTTGGATTATGGCAACCATGTTTTTCATATGAGGGGGGAAAGGATGGGTTAATACAACAAGATAAAAGGGGGGTCGTCATTGTTCCAAAAATCGATGGATCCAATCCTTTCGACACTAGTGAGTAGGATGTTCCTCCCCATAAATCATGCAAGGAAACCGATTCTTCCTTTTCTCTTTAGTGCCTCCCTCCCAGGTGTTTTGGGTGGAGGCATTCACTTTCTCATTGTTGGAATTCTTCTTCTTACTCCTCTTTTTCTTACCTATAGGTTGATCAGGATTCGTTAGTTGTGTGGAATGCATTGAATTCACCTCGGAGGTTTGAGAGGGGACTGCAACAGTTTTAGCATTAGTGTCAGAATATGATAGGAGTCACTTAATGGAAATGTAACCCATCTGATCAACTAATTGGTTAACAAATGCATGTGAAACATAACCAACCACCCCATCGACATGCAGTCCTAAGTTGGGTTTTCATGCATTAGTTGATGGGTGAGGAGCATTTAGTATGATGTCATATTGAGAACCCGACTGAGAATTGATCAAGTCCAAATGTTGGGAATGTAAAATAGCTTGCTCCTCGATGGTCAACCCAGCCACAGATACATCCCTGCCAATGGGTGGTAAGAGGGACTTGGTAAACCACTTTGTAAGAATATTTTTTGGAATATGAGTCTTAATCATCATACACTGTCTTCGTCACTCATGTATATTATTGGATATGTGAGTGGCATTATCTTCACATAGTGAATTCAAGAGCTCTATCCCTATCTCATACTAAATATGCAATTGGTGGTGTGTTAAAAAATACATAGCTAGGTCATTGAAGCTTCTAAAAGAACTTATTTTTTAGTTCAATGTACCATTTCATGGCGGCTCCAGTAAGGGATCTCTAGAAAATATGTAGCCTCACACTATCATCCATCAATGATTTGGATGAACACCACAAGTGGTAAGTCATGATGTGTGTAGAGGGGTCCTCTCCCGAATTTTCGTCAAACTTTGGAATATCTAATGGTAGCTTTGATGGAATTTTCATCCATTATGGGTCACAAGAAATAGGGTCATTTGTTAATCAATACAAATATGGTAAATCAAGCATTGTGAGGAAAGGAAATAGTGCAAATGAAGGTTGGGAGGGAGGTGAATTCTCTATTATCCCAAATGTACCTGAGGTCCCTCTATGTTGGTACTAATATAGGTTTGGGGAGATCCTAAAGAGTTGATGCCTAAGAAGATGGTGGCACCTTCAGGAGCATGACTTCTCCCAGAACCAAACATTCCCCCAAGTGAGTTTCTCCTAGGGGTAAATGTGGACCCTCCAGGAAAAATATTCCTAAATATAGTCCCAAGGAGGAAACCCCTAGGACAAGATGTTGACATAAAATGAAAACCTCCCCATGGTTAAAAATTTCCCCCAAGGAATGTACCCCCAGGGAGTGGTGTGCTAACCCAAGGAAACTTAAAACCTCCAGATGTAGTAATTCCCCAGACTAGATGGGGACAACCAAAAAACCACTAGTCATACTCCATCCAAAAGGTACACCTTCACCTAATTTTGTTGGGTCGCTCATCAGATTGGCGAAGGTGTAAGAGTTCCACTTACCATGATGAAGCCGAAGCTCATCCCCCACTGGAAAAGAATTTGAAAGTGGGAATGTATACAAAAGGAATCGGCATAGGGACACTAGGTATATTAAAGGATGTAAATGACAACATAGTTGACATCCCCCAAATTGAGGAACCAAACTGAAATGGTATGGACAATGTATGTTTGATGGATATAAGGGGTGCCAATGTGGACATTACTGGGATTCCCCTGGGGGAATTTCCCCCTGTCATACTTGGAAATGGGATCTTAGGCTCAGCAACACTAGATGAAACACTATGTCTGGATATGGTGGGAGGATGAACAAACAAAGAGAAAGGCTCACTGGAAATTTACCTTACTTGGAGAAGTAAAGGGGCATCTAACTCAGTTAAACGTGGATTGAAATTTGGTGGAGGATGTTTGTCTATCACCTCTACTTCAACCAAACTGGTCTCATTAAGTGAAATATAACACCCTTTGAAGTCTTTCTCACTTGTGTCACGTCTCTTTAGAGAAGATTGCACATCCATAATAGGCTCAAGTCCTTGTAATTGATAGGACTGGTGCAGTAATTCATCCACTGTGAATAATATATGTTATTGAAAAACACAAATCAACCTATGGCCGACCTAGACTATGGTTCAAAGAGAACACCCCTAATCAAATCTAGGAAAACAAAAAGTAAACCAATTGGCTAAAGGGCCTTTCGAAAACCAACCATACTAAGGGGGACGGGGGGGGTCAAGTCCCCAACAAGATTAGCTATTGAAGGTGTGAGGAGTAGTTGTGATGATCTATTCAAAATAGACCTGACCAATGCACCTACCCTTTATTAAAGTAGTCACCCTCAGGGGGAATTGAAACCATGAACGAACATTTTCCCTAGGTACCACATGCATGTCCCACCCGCAGTCACCTCTGTAGTTCCCTAGGAAAATTCATTAAGGATACCAACTAACAATCAATGGCCAGGTGAGAAATCATAAGTATGAGCACACGTAAGGGTAGGTTAGCTAATCCTAAAACTGTGAAGGTGTTAACGAATAGAACCACGATATATGTAACGATCGAAATAGTACCGCAAACACCAAAACAAGCAAAGATGGTTGATCTACCTAATTTCCTCGAAGTTACCTCGTGCTTGACTCCTGTGTTAGAGGAGCTCCCCAATACATTGTTTGAAATAATGGGTTTTCATGCTCTTTAATGAATTCTAGGTTGATTTTTGTGGCCTTGGAGAGTTTAATCTCCAATCCTAATCCAAGGCCCTAAACCTGTATAGTGTTGGTTTTCTGTCAAAGGAAAATATCTAATTGATTTTATATTCAACTCTTATTTTTAAAGGTTGTTTCTTAGGTCCAAAGGTAATGGATGAAACTTTTATGGTGTCATGACTCTTGACCCAACCAAGCAATGCAAGTATGACGAATGTTATGATCCAAATTGCTCAAAATATCATAAAATTATATTAGTACACACCATGTACAAAATCTCAACGTGGAGTGAAACTCCAATATAGATAAGTTACACACTAATTCCTTAACGAATAGGGGAACCCCCTCCAAATAAACCAATACCATTCATACTTCACAATTCACATCCAAATAATGAATACATGATCTCTTATATATTGTTATTCACACTTGCACATGAGGCCCCTTTATCACTAGGTTGACCCCATTACATATGTATTTACACATTACATGTACATTTAGGCCCATATATGCCCCCCCTTGGGGTCATATCATATACATTTATCCATATATATTCCCCTCTTGGGTCATAACAGGGAGGGAGAGAGGTTTTGCTTCCTTTTTCTTTGCAATCTTTAGAAAGTGAATCCTCATACATACCAAGAGACCAACACATCCAATACAAATATAAATCTTTTCTAAAATTTTGAAACCAAACAATGTTCCTAATGCAATCCTTTTCCTAGTGCTTCATAAGAAATCTAGCATGCAACACTATTTTTTTCTTTTTGATTATTTTTCAATATGAATGTAATTTTTCCTAATCTAAAAAAGAAATATCAATGAAAATAGGACAAACCAACAATGATTAGAAATCAAAGGTGTTGTAGGAAATTGGATATGAGGTTGGATCAACCCACTACAATGTCACTACAAGAACCACACCCAAAACCTCACCAGTGAGGGTTGATCTAGCAATAAACAAGGGTCATATACAAAGACCAACAAACAACCAATGATAATAATAGCTAGATTTATTCAGATCTATTGGATTCTTATCCCAACTTCACTGATATTCTCATACATAAAAGGAAACTATCCAAGAAGTAACAATCAATTCACTCAAATGAACTCAAGAAAACCTTTCAAAAGAATTGTATGTGACAATTAACTCTTCAATCATAGATCAAACCAAGACAAAAAGAGAACTACAACACACTCTAGACCAAAGGACAGACCTACAAACAAAATCGAGGGATTTGATATGCAATTCCGGTAGTGCCTCATGGGACACAACCTTGTCAACCAATGAGGGGGCCTCGCAGGACAACTATAATGCAACACACAAGGACCTAGGAAATTTTGGTTTTTGGAAAATATGAATCAATGGAAGATATTCTAGATCTGAATCAGATCTTCTAGATCTGAATCAGATCTACTAAATATACTAGATCTAGGCTGATGAATGAATGAAATGGAATAATACTGACATGAAAATCATAAAAATAAAGGAATATGTAAGAAAAGAGGCTTTACCAGAGAAGATTTTTTCCCCAGTGGAGTCTTCAATCTATTATGTGATTTTTTCTCAGAGGGATCTCACTGAGCAGGTCAGTAAGATCTCCCTAGGATTGGCCTAGCAATCCTAGACATAAGTGGTATAGGTTTCTTATGATTCTCCTAGAGACAAGAAGATCATTACACAAGGAAATATGAGAATGGATTACCTTTTCCTGAAGGTTGTCCTTAGTGAATCCTGGCTACTGCATTCCTGAAGTTCCATCCTAGATTCTACAACATGATCCTTGTACACCAAAAACAAAAAAATATCATTCTACTTGTCTTCCTAGTGTTAATATCCTATATGTATCTTGATCTAATCCGATCTATGATAATATAAACTAGATATGAATATTCATATATCAGAGACAAGTATTCAAGGGGGGAACCAAATGATCTATTAATGAAGCATATAAAATAGATATAAATTCATACCTCAACTTGATGAAGATTCATCCTCCTTTAAATTCCTTTCTCCTTGCCTCTCTTTGCAACTACTTGGTCAGGCTAGGCTCACTGACTTCTCATTATGATGATGGATTCCTCTGCAGTTGGAAAACATAAAAATAATCTGAATTCTCCCTACTCTTTCCCAATGTTTTCCTTTGTTATATATCTCTTTGAAGAGGCTTGGGAGAGACTTTTAAATATTATAGAGACCACCAGAGACTCAAATTATGCAAGTTCCTAGGCCCTTGACATGAATATCCAACTCATCCCTCACCTATCACCTTGTAACTCCCTGATTCTAGAAATCTGACAGTGCCTCGTGGGTTGAACTGCTAGTGTCTAGAGAGGGGGCCTTATTGGTTGTCTTCTAGGTGTCCCACGAGGATGCCTAAAAAGGGGTAAAAAGGTCTCCAAAAGGGGTCAAACCCTAGGCAAAATATGTACTTTGGCTTGTATCATGTGACAACTTCATCTCTAACCTATAGGGTGGAAATTAAAGCTATAAAACTAAGAGTGATAATGTGATCCACAGTTGAATGATAACCTCTAAAATGATCCTGACCTTTAGGTCCTTTTCTATGTATTTTAGTCCAAGGTTTATGAAATCCCTCCTTGACTGCTAAATTTAAGAGCTTTTGTATGTGTGGGATCAACATAAGCCTTCAATTTTTTAATATTTCATCTTGGTAGCCCTCGATTGTTGATATTATGGTAGATGCGGGAGGTATTTACCTCGACGTGTAAAACTGATGAGAATAGAATACTCTGAGAAGAAAGAAGAAAGCCTAAATAGTTGGCTAATAACCCTAGAAGATGTGTCAGCTCAAAAATATAACTTGTATTAGGTTAGTAGCATCCAAGAGAATAAGTACGCCAAAAGAAATAATATATACTGAACAGATAGATACCCAGAATGATAAGTTGACCTAGGTAGTTAGCCATAATTACTATAAATACAAGAGTCTAGTCTTCATTATGGCAGGGCAGTCTCAAAATTGCAGAGCAACACTTGTGTGCACTACATTGCCCAGTTTTGTGCACAGGTTTGGAGGAGAGCTCCCATTGCAGCTACTCCAGCTAGAAGATCACATTTGGATTGGACTATCTCTTGGTTAGGGTTTGGAATATCTGATCATCTCTTGTTGGTGCACTATCCTTGGGGAAAGGTGTGCTACCCTTTGTTTTTCTATCTAGCCTAGGGTTTTCTTCCGGAGTGATTGTCTATCAAGGTTAATGTGCTTGGAGGGTGGCTTTAGCCTATGGTTGGGTGACAATAGTGATATTGTCAATGGTAAAATGAGCACATCCATTATATTCTAACAGGTTATTGTCCCATAGCTCTTTCATTCAGTCTAGCCACTGGAAGGAATCATATCTATAAGGATATTAATCTAATTGAATAACAGTCGCTAGGGTTTCTAGTAAGAGCAGTCACCATAGCATGTTGCTAGCGTTACTAGCAGGTGCAGTTGCAAAAACCCTAATCCTCTCATTGAGGCACCTTAAGTGAATGGATTGACCTAATGTATGCATAGATCAGTGCGACCTAGCCTAACGCATCTCCTGGTACTCTCAGCAAGACAAGACGTCAAGTTTGAGTTTTTGGTCAAGTCTTTGGTTGACCAAGTCAAAGAATCCATCACCTACTCTATGAAGTCAGAAAACAAGTTATATGGAGCTTCTAACTTCATAGCATGGAAAACAAGGATTGACCTCATCCTTGCCAATAATAATTTTTTGGATATCGTGAAAGGAAATATCGTGAAACCAAAGTTTGAAGAAGGAAAAGAGAAGGAACTGCAGAACATTGCAGTTATGGAGAAGTTCAAATACAATGACATCAATGCTATGAGTATCATAGTGGAATCTATAAAATAGCACTTGATACCCTACATCTCCCATCTTGACTCATCAAATAAGATGTACGATGCCTTAAAAAACCTCTTCTTAGTCAGAAACATTGGACAAATAATGAGTCTGAAGAATGAGCTCCGTGACATGAAGATGAATGATGATGACAACATAACATCATACTTTGTGATAATCTCTCAGTTAAGAGATCAACTACAAGCTATTGAAGAAATCATTCCAGAGAAGGAATTGGTAAACATAGTACTCAATGGTCTTCCCAAGACATGGGATGCATTTTCCACAAGCATGAACACAAGGAAAGAGTATCCTACATTTGAAGAACTTTGGACATTCTGTGCTCAAGAAGAAGCTAGGATCAGTGCAAAAGAGAAACCCCAAAAGAAGTACGATGATCGAGCCTTCATAACAAGATTCAAAAATTTCAAGAACAAAAGGAAGTTTGGTTCAAAGAGGGAGACAAATCAAGAGAAAGCTATTTCAGAAATACAATGCTTCAACTGTCAGAAGTATGTTCACTACAATAATCATTGTCCCGAGCTAAAGAAAATGATGGAGAAACACAAAGCATCAATTGTCAAAGAAAAGGAACCTACAAAGAAGACTAAGCAGGATGAAAGAGACTTGTTCTTCTGAATGTAACGATACTCTTCTTATTTCTTGTACATATATTGTTTGCATAGTCTCTGTACATATATTGTATATCTATCTCTTAGAAGATAATATGTTCCAAGAAGAACTATACTTATGGAAGGACAACAAGATAAGGATTTCCATCATTATACAAGTCAGATAATAGACATGAAAGGATGAAATAAATCAAACAAATCATGTGGAAGCTATTACAAGATAAGCCGAAATATCATGAAGAGACTTAGAAGAAGCAAAGATCAAAAGAAGTCAGCAATCAAGAGAAAATTGGAGAAATACTTATGACATTTTACAGAAGACAATAAGATGGAAGCGTGGACTCTGTTAGGCGGAGGGAGCTGATTATATATTGCAGAAGACAATAAGGATGTAGACGGAAGCATGGACTCTCTTAGACGGAGGGAGTCGATTATATGAACTTATACATGAAGCAAGGATTAGGAGGGAGCTAATCCTATGATTCATTGAAGATAATGAAATATATATCCATGGTAGCATCCATGAAAGATAGTACGTGTTCAGTTCAACCTCAGAAGAAGTGTTCTTCGAAGAAAATATTTAAAGTATCCCTGGCTATCCATCCACATCCATGATTCTATAATGAAAGGAAGAAGTGGAATCTTTAGCACACATAATCTATAAGAAACTCCATGGACCCAAGAGCTAAAGAAAAACATTAGGAAGAACATGAAGATTCCAATAAAGAAAGAGAAGCCAGAACAACTAGTGATTAAGAATCACAAGATTACCAGCCTGATATGAACTCACTAAAAGAAATAAAGCAGAGGAACTAAAAGTTGTGATGAAGAACAATGTATATATGAAAGCATTGCAAGATCCATAACTAGAGGTTCTCCCAGATGGAGGGAGAAAACTATGACGATTACTTGTTCCATTAAACTAAACATACCTCTACATGAGTCTTTATACCATCTGCAATATCCATGGGTTGGAGCTCTACATCATATGAATACAAAGAATGTTCTCTAGAGCAATTGAACAAAGATAATATCAAGAGAAACCTCAATACTTTGAGGCATACCAAAAAGAGACCCTTGTATGCAGATGGAAGAAGATAACTTGGTGGAGAACCTCCAGTACATAGCAGAAGCGTGGTGAATATTTTCTATAACAGAGATATTGTATCAAGATGATTACTTAGAAGATTAGATCTCATGATAATAGAAAAAGTGCCACATGGATATGTTCCAGTAATTCCAACAATGATATACTTTATTGATTATAGCTACATGAATCCTTCAGAGAAGACTAGTGTTCCAGACCAAAGTACATTTGAAATCAATAATTACATTATCCATGATGAAGTCCAGAAAGGAGAAAGTTATTCTCCAATACATATCTCCACAGATGAGCAGATAAGAAGACATTTTGATAAAGCTTATGTTCAAGATGAAAGAGTTTGCATACTCAAGTTGGAGCTCATGGAGACGACTTCCTTATTGAAAAAGGAAGAGATGACTCCCAGGTTGGGAGGGAACACTGATGTACTATTTATTGTTGGATATGATGAGCAGATCCTTTCCAGTTCGGCAAGTGGATTGAGATTTCTGACAGACAAACATTTTCCAGTTCAGAAAATGGTCCAGATTGTTGATGTACCATAGACAACGACTTCCCATTGTGGTTAACATGGAGAGTGGTCCATTTTGGAGGTTGGTGCAAGACAAATATTTCCTCTTGTGATTAACATGGGAAATGGTCCAGACATTCATTCCTTAGGGTGGATTCATTCTCTCTAGGATGAACTTTGATCACTGCCAGAGGAATGGCCCTGAGTGGGGAATGGTCTAGATTCAACAATCAAGGACAAACATTCCTTATTGCAGACTCATTTTCTCTAGGTTACACTTTCTCTAGTGTTGGAAGAATGGCCCAGGGTGGGGAATGGTCCAGGCTCAGAAATCAGGACAATTATGCTTCCTTGCTTGAGAAGAATAGTCCAGATAGCTCATCACTGATGTCTTACCTTTTTTAAGGGAGATGCTCTTCCAAGATCTCACAAATGTGAGTGGAAGAATGGCCTAGATGGTTCAGTTTATATCATAACATTGTTTCCATGCAAGTTGATATCAGATGATTGTTATGAATACTGTATGTCTCTAGATAATAGATGTATACTATTTTGGTGTATGTGTTCCACTATTTGTGACTATACGTCACTAATCAAGTACATGTGTTCTACTTGGTGTGGTAGTGTACCACTGGATTTTAGTTGTGTACTACTATGGATAGACACAATTGTGTTCTATTGAATGATATTTTTCTGATTGCCTTGAAGACTATCACGAGTGTTGAAAATTATTATCAGCTAGATGAATGATCAATGAACAGATATTTCCCAACACAAAAAATGGTTCAGAACATTTATTCTTCTAGATTAGAAGAATGGCTCTTGTGTCACTCTGTGAAGTGAGCATCATGTCTGATTACTCAAATAGAGTATGGTTATGAGATATGGTGCAACTGATGACACTGATGGTAATAATGGTGCTCATGATATAGTCATGAGATAGTCTATACAACTATGTTGATGCTACCGGGTGAATGGTATTTTTTTTCTCAAGACCATTACCTGTAATACCTCCCTAGCTAGGAGGGAGTGTTTATATTATGGTAGCTGCGGGAGGTATTTATCTCCACGTGTAAACCTCACGAGAATAGAATATACTGGGAAGAAATAAGAAACCCTAATGAGTTGGCTAATAACACTAGAAGACATGTTGGCTCAAAAAGATAACTTGTATTAGGTTATTAGGGTCCAAGAGAAGAAGTCGGCCAAAAGAAATAATATATATTGAACAGACAGATACCCAGAATGAGAATTCGTCCTAGGAAGTTAGCCAAAATTACTATAAATACATGAGGCCAGTCTTCATTCTGGCAGGGCAGTATTAGAATTACAAAGAAACACTTATGCACACTGCAATGCCCAGTTTTGTGTGCAAGTTTGGAGGAGAGCTGCCATTGCAACTGTTACAGCTAGCAGATCATGTTTGGCTTGGACTATCTCTTGGTTAGGGTTTGGTCTATCTGATCAGCTCTTGCTGGTGCGCTATCCTTGGGGAAAGGTGCACTACCCTTTCTTTGGCTATCTAGCCTAGGGTTTTCTTTTGGAGTGATTCTCTGTCAAGGTTAAGGTGCTTGGAGGGTGGATTCGGCCTATGGTTGGGTGACAATAGTGATACTGTCAATGGTAAAATGAGCACATCCATTATATTCTAGCATCGATGTCCTTAGCTTCCCCGTTTTCAAGTTGCTTAACCCCAAATTTTATGTTTTCTATAGAAAAAAAATCATCTTTTTTATAAGATTTTGGAATTTTTTCCATGACATTACAAGATTCGTAAATATTTTTAATGTAGGAATTCCAATCTGTGAGGGGAATCACAACATTTTCTTTAGTTTTATGAGTCATAATTTGCCTCCAAAATTTCTTTGGATCTAGGTTTGAAAGGTGCAAAAGATTAACTTGATTTATATTTATGTAGTGTCCTTTTTCTTTTAATTAGGAATTTGTATCTATTAATATTATCTTATTTCAAAGACTCATTACAATCATCCTAATGGATTTTCTATCAATTTTACACTTGTTATCATACCAAGGGTTGGCAATTATATTCTTCTTTTTACACAACACTTTGATAGAGAATATTTTATGGAGGTACTGTAAGGCCTCTTCCAACATAGCCTTATAAATCATAAATTAAAATAGAGACATGCTAACTTAACCTTAAACCTTTTATTATACATCAAAATAATCCACTACATAATCAACATATTAATAATTATGAGCAGATTATAATCAATTTCATAACATAGCAGAATAATGAAAATACATATCTCTAACTGATGCTACTGTTGTCCCCAACTCTGCTTGATGCACTGCCCAAAACCGTCTAACCACCCAGCCAACTAGAAACAAAGCCTCTCTAGCTCCCTAGCTCTAGGATTTCGTAAGGATTCCTAGCCCCCGAGCCCAAAACTCCTAGCAAGTGATGCTCCCCTATAACAGTCCACCAAACTCAAAACCAAAAAAATACAGTCCCTTAATATCAAAATAATGCTTCCTCCCACCAAAATCAAAATTCCCCTCTCTCGAATGCCTCTACCCCCTCATATCCCCCTTCCTAATCACTGCCTCCTCCCTTCATTCAATGCCATCCATCTTATCCCTCCATTTAATGCCAACCACCTTATCCCCTTCTCCTTAATCGTTCCCTCCTGCATTACGTTATGTTTTCTTTTAATAAATTAAATTTTATTAAACTTTAATTCATTACCCAAATATTTAATGAGTGAATTAATCAATTAATCAATTAATTAATATGCATTAAACAATAATTAATTAATTAATTATTAATAATTAATTAATTAATATACATTAGGAAAATTAATTATTTAATTAATTAAACTTAATAAACCTTAAACAATTATTTAACTTTGACAATTAGTTATTTAACTAGGGTTGTTACATACACCCACCCTTCAAGAAAATTCATCTAGAAGTTTAAAGTATTTTATGATACAAGGGAAAAGACACATGGTTCACACATTCATAACAAATAACCGACATTATTAGTAAGTAAGCCAAGAAAACTTATACATACTAGTGTACATGTACAAGAAATGCATGTGTAGCTAGTACATACAAGTCTCATGCATGTACTAATAATGAATAACTATCACCAATCCAATCAACAAGGATATTCATTTTATAAAAGACAATAAACCAATCGAATGTTTGTTAAATCCTTTAATTACAATTATCTAGCTCAATAATGTTATTTAGACAATTTTAGTTTAGTTACGTAATTATGAATATTCATATATACCGATTTTCTTTTCAGAAGGAAAAACAATAAATTCCACCATAAGACAAATCTCCATACACTCTCAACTATTTCTACTCATCCTTCCTCCCTAGCTTACTTCCATATTCCATTCCTATCCTTCCTCTGTTGGACTATCTTGGAGCGTCAACTATATTGACCTAACTCCAAATAGAACCCGTAAGCGGAAGTGTCACTATATTGACCAAGCTTCCCCAGCAGACAACTGACAGTCATCATCACACATCTAGGGGAGCGTGAGCTAACACCATCCTCCCATGACTCCAGGTTTCAGAGACTACATGATGGGAAATGCCTCCACCCCTCCTAATAGGACTAGGGTCCACACCCTACAATGGAATATACAGTGGCACCGTGTTGCTGGGAGTTTTGTCATCATTTATTTGGTTTTGGGCAGTCTCACCTCCTGAAATCCTACATTGGTCCACATATCATAGAAATGTATCCAACCAATATAATTTCACATATAAAGATTCATACCATATTGTCTCTTGGCCAACGGTCATGAAATCCACTTTCGTCATTATTATCCCTTGGATATTTCATATCCCGTAACCTGTAGATTAGTCTGTAACACAAATTCATACATTTCTATGCATTATCATCATGTAATTGCATACAACCATAATTTCAATTCGGTATCCGCATACCAACAACTTTAACATCAAAGTTTTCAAGTTAGAAATAGATCTCATAATATCCCATAATTCAATTAACGTTACCCATTCATAGAATTAACAGTTACATAATAGATTGCATCATATCCAACATCATTCAAATAACATTTAAACCTTCATAGGATTCTCATTCACACAATATATCGCATCATATCCATCATCATCAATAAAAATTAAACATTCATAGAATTTATATTCACATAGTAGATCGCATCATATCCAACATCATTAATAACATTTAAACATTCATAAAGATTCATACGTCTTAAAAGTTCAAGTGTATCATTTAATAGTTGCACTGTGAATAGAAAATAAAGGTGTTTAGGACTCAGGTAATCCTGGTTGTCTAAGTCAAAAGGTGGTGTTACATACACCCAACCTTCGAGAAACATATTCTCGAGGTGGTCAAAAAAGTGAGGGAAAATATCTTCGTAACGTCTCGACATCTTCCCAAGTAGCAGATCTTGGACTATACTTGTCCCACTGGACCTTAACTTGGTCTATGAGACAGTTCCTGAGTTGTCAGACTCTACAGTCCAGTATGCATAACGGTTATATCGTGAGGGTTCCCGTGTCTGATACTTGCAATTCCTTCCAATTTAGTTTATGTGATTCATCAGCAACATAATGACGTAGAACAGATACATGAAAAACATTATGAGTTTTATGCAAGTGGGGTGGTAGTACGAGACGATAGGCAATGGGTCTAATTTTCTCTTGGATTCTGAACGGTCCTATAAATTGAGGTGACAACGTTGTCCCTTTAACGAACCCAATTGTACTCTTATTAAGCCTGATACGAATGAAAACTTGATCTACCATTTTATAACTTCGATTAGTCCTATGTGCATCCACATAACTTTTATTTCTATATTGTGCTTCCTTTAGTCTCTGCCTAATATAAATCACCTGTTCCTCCATCTCTTGAATCAATTCTGGCCCAACTATTACTCGATCCTCTAACCTCTCCCAACTTAATGGCATTCTGCATGGCCTTCCATACAGAGCTTCATAGGCACTAGAATTTCGATGGAGCTATGAAAATTGTTATTGTAAGTGAACTCTACCAAAGGTAGGTACTTCTCCCAATGGGTTTGATTATCCATGACATACATCCTAAGCATGTCTTCCATGACTTGATTTACTCTCTCATTTTTCCCATCTGTTTCAGGATGATAAGTTGTGCTTAAGTTCAACTGAATCCCCAACACTGACTGCAAACTTATCCAAAACCTAGAAGTGAATTTGGAGTCCCTATCTAAAATGATCTTCTTAGGTATCTCGTGCAAACAGATGACCTCACTTACAAAAACACGTGCCACATCAGTGACATCATAAGTTTCTCTAACCAAAATAAAATGAGCACTCTTGGTTAACTTATCAACTATCACAAGAATGGCATTGTGTCTATGAGATGTGAGCGACAACCCCACTACAAAATCCATAGAGATGACTTCCCACTTGGACATAGGGACATCATGTGGTTGTAGGAGGCCTGCCGGGTGATGGTGGTTGGCTTTCACTTGTTGACACTCTAGGCACTTGGCGACGAAATGGACTACATCGCACTTCATGCCTACCTAGAAGAAGATTTTCCTCATGTCTGCGTACATCTTCTTCACACCCAAATGTGCACAATAAAGTTCTCTATGGGCTTCCTTCAGTATGATGCTTTTAATATCCCCATCTTCATGGATGCACATCCTTCCTTGATATCTCAATAGTCCTTCTACTTCCATACTATATCCTTCATAATTTGGATCTAATTTCCTCCCACTCTGGAGGTTTGAGGTAATCCTTAAATACCAATTGTTTCCAAGGAGTTGCGTCAACACATGTTCCCTCAGATTGACTTTCAAGGGTACCAAGGAGAAGACACGTGGTCTACTACTCAAGGTATCCGCAAACACATTCTCTTTTCCCTTGATATATGAAATACCAAAATCATACTCACTCATGAACTCACTCCATCGCCTTTTCCTGGCATTTAGATCCCTTTGAGTGAAGAGATGTTTTAAACGTTTATGGTCTGTTTTGAGCTCAAAGTTTTGCCCTACTAGATAGTGCCTCCAAAGTTTTAGATCTAGCATTACTGCTTCCAACTCTAAATGATGAGTAGTTTAAAGTTCCTCGTGTTTCTTCAACTTCCTTGAAGCATAAGATGTCACTCCTCCATCTTGCATTAGCACAGCCCCCAACCCTTTTCTCAAGTCATCCATGCAAACTGTGAATTCCTTTTCCATATCCAACACTCATAGAATTGGCGCACTAGTTAGTAACCTCTTAAGCTCGATGAATGCACTATCACATTCTTCTATCCATTCATACCTGACCCCCTTGCACTGCAAAGTGGTGATGGGTTTCGCTATTTTAGAGAACCATTCAACAAATCTCCGATAATAACCTGCTAGCCCCATGAAGCTTCTTACCTCATGAACATTTTTCGGAACTAGCCATTCCATAATGGCCTTTACCTTTTCTAGGTCCACAGATATTTCTTCACTGGAAATGATATGTCCTAAATAGTGAATTTATTTATGGAAGAAGGAACACCTCGAGAACTTCCCATACAATTTGTTCTCTCTAAGGTAAGACAACACCACTCACAATTGTTCCTTGTGTTCTCTTTCATTCTTGGAATAGATGAGGATATCATCTAGAAAGACTTGTACAAAGCGGTCTATGTATTTCCGGAATACACCATTCATGAGGCTCATGAATACCGTTGGCACATTGGTCAATCCGAAAGGTACTACAATGAACTTGTAATTCCCAAACCGAGTTCGAAAGGTAGTTTTAGGAATATTGCCTTCCTTAATTCCTAACTGGTGATACCCTGATCGCAAATCAATCTTTGAGAATACCGCTACTCCTTTCATCTAATCAAAGAGATCATCTATCTGTGGCATTGGGTACCTATTTTTCACTGTATCACGGTTCAAGTCTCTTTAATCTATACACAGTCGTAAGGAACCATCCTTCTTCTTTACAAAAATTACTGGTGCACCCCAAGGTGAGACATTGGGCCTTATTAGCCCTAATTCCAATAGCTCTTTCAACTTTATTTTCTACTCACAAAGTTCTAGCGCTATCATCTGATACGGAGTCTTGGAAATTGGTTATGCACCAGGTTTTAGCTCAATAGTAAAATCGAGCTCCCTCTCAGGAGGTAACCCTCGTAACTTGTTCAGAAAAACATCTTTAAACTCTAACAATACTAGGTACTGATCTAAGGAGGGTCCTTTCCTTTCACTCACTGCTTCCACTACATACAGTCGAAACCCTTGCCTCATGCACCTCTTAACCTTCATAGTTGAGAAAAAGCGTAGAGACACCTTTCTCCGTACACCCTGGATCTCTACTATCCTTCCTTCATCGTCAACACAAATCATCCTTTTTGTGAAACAATCTACCATAGTTCGATGGGCTTCTAACCAATCCATTCCAATGATTAGGTCATACACCCCAAGAGCAGTCACGTAAACCTTCAACCTGGTTGTACACACTCCCAGGTCTATTAGGCAATTATCAACGCTAGGTCCTACCACCTATTTTTCCCCTGAAGCCATCTCGACTTGTTTAAAGTCATCATGCTCGTAGGCTGCCAACACACTATTTTCTAATGCAGATGGTGAAATGAAACTATCTGTAGCAGCATAATCAAATAAAATATTAACATTTATATGATTTATCATACGTGATGAATCCACCACCGTGGATTGATGTTCTTCCTGGTGATTATTAACCGTTGCGTAAATTTGGTGGCTACCACTTGCTCTTCCCATCAGGGCCTTTCCTTCTCTATGCACAAATTCTGACTGTAACTCTGGGTAGTCACGCTAGTAATGGGTTCCTCCACATCCCCAACAGGTAACACGATATTGAACCTGCGCACTGTTCCATCAATGTCTCTAAAATGAGTTCCTTCCCCTGGAACCCCTGCCATTACTAGCTGCACCTTGAGATGGTCGTGGACCTACCTGTGTCATGGGTGATGAACGAGATGTTGCACTCGCTGCCATTGAAATACTTGTGGTGACTGTCCTTGGTGTGACTCTATTACCATATGGAGGTGGCCTTGAGCCCCCTCCCCTGGGAAATGTCCTAGGGGCCTTCCCCACAAATCCTGGATGATGCAGAAAGGTCGATATTGTACCTCCATTTAAGTTCATGTGTTCCTCCGCATAACACACATTTTCCACAGCTTCTGGTACCGAAGATGGTTTCCACATCCACACCATGGCCCTTATCTTAGGGTTTAACCCATAGACAAAGAGATCTACTTGTCGTTGGTCATTATCCATGTATGAAACATATTTGACCAATTCCATAAACCTGATCTCATAGTCTTCTACGGTCCTGTTTCCCTGTACTAGACCATGAAATGCTCCCACCTGTTGTTCCTCATAGTAAGCTAGTAGATATTTCCTTCGAAACCTTTCCTCAAAAATTTCCCAAGAGACAGTGTCTAGGGTAAGGTGCAGTTGCCTCTCCAGGTTGCCCCACCAGTTTAGGGCACTGTCTGTCAACTAAAAAATCACTATCTTTGCCTTTGACGTGGACACATAGTCTCTTAAGGCGAAACACCTTGTCATGCCTTCCAACCATGTCTCTCCACGTTCACTGGCACGACCCCCGACAAACTCTAGGAGTTTGATCTTCTACAGTTCTTTAGTGATGTATTTAGGTGGAGTTCCTCCCCCTGAATCATCGACACTTTAGGATTACCTGCTCCAGATGGTGGGAGCTCCACTTCGATCCCTGCTGGCTTACGCCGCTTTAAAGTCTCATTTATGGCCTCCAACGAGCGTAGTATGAGAGCTATTTTAGGCGATGGTGGTGGTGGCGCTGGTGGTCCCTGCAATGATTCCCCTCTGCCTCGACTTCCTCTAGTCCTAACCATCCTGTATAATTGAATCTGCATCGACCAAAAGTTTGTCAGGGTGAGTCCAGGACAATTCACATTTGCGCAACTTAAACTAGAAAACAAGGTTAGGTGTAAGTTTGTTCTTACTTGTCTGTAAACAAACATTACTCTCTTTAGGGGAAGTGGCTAGGTCAGGGTTAAAGCATCTAATCTCGATGTCTTCACCCAAAAAAACTATTGACCCTCTCACCTAGTAGTTACGCTAGCATTGTACCACACTCACCTAGTAGTTACGCTAGCATTGTACCACACTCGCCTATTCCTCTAACTTACCTTCCTAGTGCGTATGCAACCTTGTTCCCTCTTGTCCTGGTCTAAGTCCTTAAACCTTTAGTTTAAAACTAATTGATCACTTTAATTATCTTAAATATGAATCATAAAATTAAATATAATTTAAACATTAATTACTAATGATTATCTAGTGATTCTATTCTAATGATTAATTATTTTTAGTTAATCCTATTAATTATACTAATAAAATATACTCCCTTACCTTGATTAATCATAATCTTATAACATAAAATATTTAATTTAATAGTTAAAACATATAATATTTAAATAATTAAAGTTGAAGCAATTTTTTTTTAACAATTTTAAACTAAATCTAAGCAATTTAAAATTTTAAAATTTTAATTATATCAAAAATTTTTTTACAATAAAATAATAAAATTAAAAAAAACAAAACAAAAAAAAATAAAAATAATATATATAAAATAATTTACAATAATCAATACCAAAAAAAATTAAAAAAATAACTAAAATTAAAAAATATATATAAATTAAAATAAATAATTAAACACAAAATTTTTAAAATAACACAAGTGCGGGCACACATGAAGCCCACGTGCCCCGCCCCCACTTTCCTTAACCTAACCCTACACCCACTCCCGGGCTCTCTCTATCTTAACCCTAAACTCTCTTCTTCTCACTCATTTTGTTCTTGCGAGGACCTTGGCTACACGGTCGGTCGCCATGGCCGTTCCTTCTGCTCTTCCGTCGTGATTCTTCTCAGCAGAAGTTGGCAGTGCAGAGAGGCAGACAGTTCTGGCCACCATATCTCATTGCCAAGGGTTTGCTTTGTATGCTTTGGAGCTCTGGCAGCGGGATAAGACTAGCGAGCGTTATATGTAGTGCATTTTTTGATGGTAGGTTCTCTTTGGCGTTTGCTTTGAAAGGGCTTTGCGCTTGCGCTTGGCTTTGGTGACTTACGTATTGGTTTGTGCTTTGTGGTTGCAAGTCGCGTGGGCTGACACTGGTGCTCTGGAATGTGTGTTGTTGTGTTAGGTTATTGGCTCGATGGTTGCACTAAGTTGATGCGTTGTGCATAACTACTTCACAGGCTCTCCTCCTCATGGCTTTGTGTTTCCCTTTCTTATTGTTTGACCTAGTGTTAGACCAGACGCATTGTGCACATATATGCTCCCTTCTCCTCAATGGATTGATGCTAGACTATGTATTGCGTATTGAATAGTTGGTCGTGAAATATGGCTTCGAGACTTGGTATATGTGCTTGGTAAATGACTTAGGATTAGGTGGTTAAATCAATAGCTTGGATGGGGTCATTTCTCTACTGTCTGGCTTGCTTGGGACCTCCAAGAAGCTGTATTTTATCAACCCTTTGCCTGTATTTTGTTTCGATTTTTTTTTTTAACTATGTTCTAGATTCTTTGTTACTTTGTAAGATCTTAGGCTTCATTGTGAAAATTGTCCCTTGGGATTAGAACCCCAAACTTGCCATTTGTGCATGGCCAGATTGTTTTCCTTTTCTTTCTCATTTGTTTGAGTGTAAACATAGAAAATAAAATAGCCAGATCACTCTCGTTTTCATTTGGGTTTGAAATTTTCCCCACGCCGAGAATGCATGTTCATGACCCTGGTATAAAGTCACAACACCAGATCGAATCCAGAGCGGAGGCTTTCATCCTGGGATTTGAA
>JZKD02S2114126.1:335712-356306 GCA_000966675.3 Picea glauca | reverse complement strand
TATATATATATATATATATATATATATATATATATATACATTATTCAGATCACTACCCTGATTATATTTATAACTTTGCAAACTTTGTATACTTCTATTTTCTAATACTAACATTCACTTATTTTATTCTCTATGACTCGTTCAGGTGAGCATACAGTTTATAGGTAGCCTGAACATGGGGTGAGACAATTTGCAGGAATCTGCCCCCCTTTGTTTTATATATATATGGACTCTCCCTAATCCCGGGTTCCTATGGGTAGTTCTTCATAGGTTTTAAGGCCTATAAAACAAAGGGTTTCTAGGTTGTAGGTTAGGGGTTTGGGAGCAGATTGTATAATTATGTGGGTGGTCAAGCCCATGTTTCAGTTTTGAAACTGGGCTCTGATACCATGTGTAAGGCCTCTTCCAACAGAGCCTTATAAATCATAAATTAAAATAGATACATGCTAACTTAACCTTAAACCTTTTCTTATACATCAAAATAATCCACTACATAATCAACATATTAATAATTACGAGCAGATTATAATCAATTTCATAACATAGCAGAATAATGAAAATACATACCTCTAACTGATGCTATTGTTGTCCCCAACTCTGATGCACTGCCTTCATTTCTTAGACTATAAATATCTTGTCCTAATATTTTATGTATGACTATTGTTTTAAGTGTTTTGGTAACTATTAATTTATATTTTTTAACCTTCTCTTAAATTTGATAAAAAAATTAACTATTTATAAACAAACACTATGTAAACCATTCATTTTTTAAACTATTTTTTTAATAATTAAAATTATGTTTATTTGTTAATAAAATTATTAAAAAAATGAATTAATTTAATTTACATAATCTTTGTTTTGATTGATCTAAGTGAATAATGGGTAAACCACTCACTTTTTAAAAAATACATATGTTTTTGATAATTAAAATTGTATAGCCCATCGGGGTTTGGTTTAGTGGCCAAAGAACATATTGTTAAGGCGTTAATGTTGTTATTCAGGATACGAGTTCAAACCTTAATTTATCTAAAAACGTGTTTGCGGGTAGCCATTAAGATCTGCCAATAATTAAAACTGTATACATTTATTCATATAATTATTTAAAAAAAATCAATTAAAAAAACAATGAAGAGAAATGGAACAACTTCAATGAACAAGAATGAGCCATAAAGATCCGCTAATAATTAATTAAAACTGTATACATTTATTCATATAATTATTTAAAAAAAATCAATTAAAAAAACCATGAAATCATTTAAAAAAAAACAATGAAGAGAAATGGAACAACTTCAATGAACAAGAATGAGCCATAAAGATCCGCTAATAATTAATTAAAACTGTATACATTTATTGATATAATTATTTAAAAAAAATCAATTAAAAAAACCATGAAGAGAAATGGAACAACTTCAATGAACAAGAATGAGGGATGCTTTTAATTTTTTTCTAAGACTATGTAAGAAAACTTCAACTCAAAGAGTAAAAAAAGAGTAAGAATGATAATGAAAAGGAATCGAACAACTTCAACTAAAAGGAATGACTAAGTGTTCCAAAGGGGATATTTTTAAGGTTTTTTTAAAGATTTGGTCACATTATCAAAGTATCGTGGTAGGTTGAGACTTAGTTTGGGAGGTCTTTTGGTTTTGGTTTAGATATTATAGTATAAATTCGAATTTTTTTAAAGTGAATAATGAGATTAGATTGAGTTGTAAAGATTGTAATTTTGAAATGGATTTAAATGATGTTTTTGTGTTTGTTAAACAATAGTGGAAAAATTTATCATAATTTAGTGGTTAATTAATAATAAAAATAGTTATTATTGGATATTATTTATGAATATAAATTAATTCCACACCATTATTTAAGGAAAATTACATCACTTAAAGTGTTTCTTTATATTAAAGAAAAATTAACTCTTAATCAATCAAAAATAATTTTAAATCTTATTAAAAATAAATAAATAAAAATTAACCTAAAACATAATCGAAATTATAATAATGAATTATAACCATTTAACCTTAAGTCTTATTAAAAAAAAAAAAATTAACCTAAAACACAATTGAAGTTATAATAATGAATCATAACCATTTAACCTTGATCCTGTATACTACCTCCCATTGTGATTTGATTTAAGGTTTTACTCATTAAGAAACACTAACATTAATATCTTATAAATTAATAATAATAATAATAATAATAATAGTAATAAATTATCTATTAAAAAACTAATATTAATATTTTAATAAAAATAAAAGTTTAATTATTATTCATTTATGTTTATCTTTTAATATTGATAATTTTATCAAAATAATATAATGGGAATTTTTCAATTTTTTTTTAATTGATTCATGATTAATGGGTAACGTTTTTACACAGGTGCAAGGAAGGAATTGATTTTTCTTTATATCTTATTTAAAAGGAATTAGGTTTTATTTATTAGTTTTAATTAATTTATAAAAAATTATGATAAATAATAAAAAAAAATGTCTGCTAAATTAAAATGGATAAAGTATATACATTAATAAATAATTTAAATTAAGGTAAGAAATTAAATTATAATTGAGGATAGTATTTATTTTTATGTATGGAATTAAGGTTAAATTTTATTAAAAAATGACTAATAAATCATTTTAGGTGACACAACAATGAATTTATTAGTATTTACCAACAAAAACTAATAATGATTATCTTTACTATCAATTAACAACTAAATTATGATAAATTTTACCACATTAAAAAAACTCTTAATAAATAAATATGTATACCTAAAAACAATAATAACTAATCTTCCAATTGATTGGATAACCTTGATTACTAATTTGTATAGGATTAACTAATATTATGAATAATTGAGTAACCTCAACATTGAGGGCCCTAACTAGTAAGTTAGGGTTATAAAAAGGAAATATTTTTAAGGGATATAAAAAGAAAATATTTTCAATAACTTAAATTTAAGGAAATAATTTTAATAACTTTGGAAAATTTTCCATTGACGTATCTAGTTGCTCTTTACTATAATGTCTACTTACATAGAGGGGGAAATATCCATATATGAAAAAATATCCATGATAATAAAGTGAAATAATTTGTTGGAGATCATAGATATTCCACACAATGAAACCTTGCATTTACACATGGATATGCTAGCAAAAGTATGATAAAAAATGATCATTTTAAAGATAAATAAGAAGGTATTTTTTTTTAATTAATAATAAAAATTATATTTACAAAATGTAAACATTATTTGGAAAGTTTATATCAAAAGGAAGTGTAATTTCTCTGATGTTAAGTACATGTATATGGGGAGAAAGTGTGAATGTGTGTGTTTGTGTTAGTTTCAAGAAGGTGGGTGATGAACACATATATGGTTAGTTCTTTTTAGTGTGAAAGTGTGTATGTGTGTGTTTTTCTCACTTTTAGGAAGGGAGGTAATGCACACACACCTTCACCCCTCGGGTGTGTGGTGTATATACATACACACCTTCACAGCTACACCAACCACCTACTCTAGGGTGAGATGATGCAAGAGCATAAAAATGAGTTTGAAATTACCTAAATCATGTGAGAGATGAAGCATCTAAAGACTTAGTAGAGATGTGAAAAGGATGCATTTTCAGTGTAAAGGTTTGCCTTCATGATGAGTGGCATGCATTTCTTTGGGAGAGATCAATGTCATACTCAGTGTGCATTTTTATAAAGGATGGTGTCCATATTGAAGGTTGTGGCATACATTCTCAAAAATGGTTGGTGTGCATTATA
Organism: Picea glauca; assembly: GCA_000966675.3. NCBI lineage: Eukaryota > Viridiplantae > Streptophyta > Pinopsida > Pinales > Pinaceae > Picea > Picea glauca. The sequence goes on along the minus strand of JZKD02S2114126.1, from coordinate 352,547 downwards.
TGCTCATGGACATTGTATGGAATCCCACTTTCCATGATCCCACCTTGATAATGTGTTGAGTGTTGATTGAAAAATGTCATTGGATGAGACATCAAATGGATGTGAGGATGAGGAGAAGAATTATTACACATGGAAGAAGATTGAAAAAATTGTACAACTAGAAGATTAAATGTTGCAAAAGTTATGGAAAATTTGAGATTAATAGAAAAAGAGAAGGAAATAATGGAGTTGGTCGATAGATAGAGGAAAGATAGAGAGACACAAAGTTAGGCTACCATTTCCTTTAGCCTGGTAGTTTTAGTATCCTATAATTGAGAAGAGGTTAAGAGCCCAATTGTAATAATTCTATAGAATTACATTAATAAAAATAGAGACAACATTCAATAGTGGTTTTTACCTAGGTGACGGGTTTCCACTTTTAATTCATACATCCATGAGATGTTGAATGTTGTGTATATATATCGTTGTTGATGTTATTTATTGTAGATTGTATATTAATTTTATGATGTTTATTAATGCAATAGAGTAGTTGATGGTTTTTTGTTAATAATAGATGTCGTTAAGAAAAATTTAAGAGATTTATGTAATTGGTTTTCGTTGTGTAACTTTGTATTTCAAGTGACACACTCTCATTGCATCAAGTGGTATAAGATCTAGGTACATATATCGGAGGAGGAGAAGATGAAGGTGAAGAGGCTTTTGTGTATTTTTCTCAATAGATAAGGATGATCTCTTGAAAATTAAGATATTGAAGCTACATGTGAAGAACCAAAGAGGGAGGATGCAAAATATTGTGTGGTTTCAAGAAATGGGGATGTTATCTACATCTAAGACACCAAACAATTGTTGAAAGAAATTGCAATTGAGTCTTTAAGGACAATTAGTTCTTTTGTTTCCATACAAAGTACATGACTTGTATATGTGATAGATATAATTCTCATATGAGTGGTGAGAAGAGAGAAGAGGATTTGGCATTAACTAGTGTAAATCTGTATTAACTCCATAACTATCATGATCTAAGAGGGATCAATCTGAGATAAGAAGAAAATAGAAAACTGAGACTCGAATTAGGCTTAAATGAACAAGCATTGGTATTTGATGCAACAACACAACTAAAAAATAAAAAATATTGGGAGTCCCATAGGTAATGGCCAAAAATAGGTTGAGAAGAAGTCATGCAACTCCAATGCAAAGCCATGGAGAGACTAAAAAAATAATCTCGATCCTAAGCAAAAATTCAACTGGGAGTCAAAATGTCAAACAAGGTTCAAAGTGTACTTTTTAACCTTTATATTATAGAAATGAAGACATAGATTCTTTATAAAACAAAAAGAATAAAACAAAATTCACACATAGTACTCATAAATTTACCCTGGAAACCCTTAACCGAGAAAACCAACAAATGTTTAGAATCACACCTCTAACTCTCATTGTATTAAATCCACCATTAAAATATAATATATAGGATGTCATGACATTGAAAACCCTAATCCATTGGCCCAAATTAGATTCCTTAACCATAATTACATTACAATGGCCTAAAAAACCATTGGCCAAAAAACACCAAAAACAGGAAAAAACTAACCAAAAACAACCCAAAAAAAATCTTGGGGCCTCTGCCCCCACTGTGCTCAATGCAACATATAATGCATGGGGCCAGTTGTGAAAATAATATAGCACATACCCAACACAAAATAGGTCACCCGTGATCAATAAGATCTACCATGTAAATTACAACACTTATAAAACAATAAGAAGCCTCTGTGCCACAAGTTAGCAGAGTCGATCCTAGGGAAAAACGAAACTAAAAACTGATAATGCATAATGGAAGGTGGGAAATACTAACTTATATTCTAGTTTCAATATCATTAACTATAATAATGTACCAATGTGGAAAAAAATGATGGGAAAATGCCAAAGAAAATGTCTCCAAAGTCTTGTACATATGACCAACAACATTCATACAAAAGTTAATAAATCCAATATATAAACCTATAATAACAAATCATGCTCTGGAATATAAAACTTGAAAAAAAAAACCTTAAAACTACAATATGGTACAAACCACCAAATAACCTTGCATCTTATGCATAGTTCTTCTTCGGGCCAAGGATTTCTTTGGTAGTCAAATTGTAAAGCCTCGAGTTGGAGAAAAAATAAAAATCTACGATGCATGTCTTCCCTTGTTCTATCATTGGTAATCATGGCTTCAAGGACAACCTCATTTCAAGGAAATTCAACCTACAACAAATTGTGTGAATTGGGAGGATTGATGACCTATATGAGTGAAGTGAACTAACCATATTTCATATAATGATGGAGACTTTAATTGAAGCTAGTAGAGTCTTTGTCATGGCAGATTCTATCGACAAAGACTCACAATTATAAGGACGAGTACCCACAAACAATGATATTAGACTCAAGAGGAAAATCACAATCCCTCAGGACAATAAGGGGAAGCAAGGACTGTTTTGCCCCCATTGGATAAATCCCCTGATCAATTGTCAAGACCTTGTTTCGAGAAGGTGAACATGATCATAAATGATCATTCTTAGAATCAGTAAAACAACAAGGATAAGACACTGCATAATTTACCCGTGGTAGGGTAGAGTCCACTCAAATAATAGGACCATAAAAATGGGTAGCCTAAGATAAAGTCAAATTAGGATGGTGATTATCATATGCAAGTTGATCAATAGTGACAATTATTCCATTGTGAGGAAAATTTATTACCCAAAAGAGTGTGGACACCAAAAAATTAATAACATATACATAATCATGCCCAAGAACCATATTCAAGTCTAATGGGCCTTGCAGTATTATGATATCGACTAGGAAAGTCTCCATCCCTAATTTGATAGGAAGTTGAGGAATAATCCCTAAATATTCACTAGTTAAAGCCAATAGTTGACAGAAGCTTGGGAGACCCCAAATCTTTCCAAGCTGAGGATGATAAAATGCTTTTGGAGGCTCCTTCATCTACTATGCATCAACATGTTTTTTTTGAATTAACTTCAACCCTTATTTGGAAGTGTGTTGAAAAATGAAGGTGAGGCCCAACAATATTATTTCAATCTAAATTTCTCAACAATATCAATGCCCCCAAAAAATACTTCCATTGGTTGGTGGCTTACCCCCAACATGACTTGTAGTTTTTGGTTTCTTATATCTAGTATGACTTGAAATGATTAGCTTCCAATATCTAGTATGACTTGTAGTGGTTTGAATGTTTCCCCCAGCATGACTTGCAACGAATGGTTTCATGTCTCTAACATGACTTGTAACAACTAGTTGCATGTCTCTAGCATGATTTGCAGTGTTTGGCGATTGTTTCCCTTATCTTTGCTTCTTCTTCTTATTCTTCCTCTTTTTATTTATTTTATACTTCTGGTTACTAGTAGCTATACTTTCACCAGATGAGGAGAAAGGAGGAGGACTATATTTCACTGATGAAGAAGGTAAAGGATCAAAATAAATTTCATTTCCTTGGGACAAGGTGATTTCCTGAGAATCCTCGAGAGAATTTGGAACATTTGGAGTGGTCCACAACCAAACCAGTAGTCTCAAAGTTAATCCAAGAATTTTCAATATGGTCGTCAAGGGGGCACCAATGTTTCCAATGAAATAAAAACCACATGAATCCCATTGGGAAGGGTTCCCTTGGTTGGTATCCTCAAGAAACTTATCCATAATGGTATTATGCATAGGGTCTTCCCTTGCAGGATTCTCCATGTCTAATTGAGTCTTCCGCACTAGTTGCGATGAACCGGTGGTATTTACCATATTCCTTTGAGAAGGTGGATCCATGTTTGACCAACAAAGTGGTTGGTCAACCAATTTGGATCATAAATTCAAAAGTGAAAATACACAGACAACCTAATGCCAATTAACAAGAATTCACAGATTACACAACTATAAAAATGTCTTGAGAGGAATCGACAAATAAACCATTCTTACAAGGCTTATCTTAGGTTGGTTAGGTCTTGAGTCTAAATCAATGAAGAATTTATCAAAGGACCTTTTAGAGAATGATATGGGTTGATTAAGCCTTGAGAATGATCAATAAAGGAGAAAGAGACAGTTACAGTAACTTTCTCACAACATTCACCTAAGGTGCAAGTACCCTCGCGAAGACTTGTACCACCGAAAGGAGATAAAAAAAAGGATTGTGCATATTCCTCAAGTATCGAGAGAACTTCCAACTCGTAGTAACCCATCTGAAATCTTAGGAAAAGACACTAAGGTTACCAATTCACAATCGATGATAGATAAATAGTCCTGGGTCTTGATCACATGTATGTACAGGGAAAAAAATCCCTAAGATTCCAAATAGGTTGTCACTCAGAGGACCTTGGCACTTTGGAAACCCTCATACACGTAGTAATCGAACATAATCAAGTGAAGGAGGGGCTACCACCTCCACTTTCCCTAACGTGAACTCATTCTTAACACATGTGTTATAGGTTCTTTCCCAGTACTTGCGCTCCTTTCTACTACTAGGTTTTTCAAACTCTTTAATCAGGTCTAGTTTCAGGTTTTTTGGCCTGGGATAATTTACTCTCCAACCTATTACAAGGCCCTAAATCCGAGAATATTTTTTGTTCTTATAGAAAGAAAAAATTCTAGTTACTTTTAGATTAAGTGTTTTTTTTAAATGTATGTTAATTACTCAGACATTATGGAGGTTCAAGTAATGATATTTCAAAGACTCAAAACACAAATAACTAATAACAACACTAGCATACAAATTTCACTAATTATTCAATGAAAGAAATTATAATCGAAACAACTTTGAAAAGTAAACCAAATCCAATATGCAAACGTCTATTACATTTTTTTCCTTTTCTTGCAAATAATAGAAACTATTAGACCCTATTCAACCAACCAAGGAAATGAAAAATACAGATAGACAACCTAACATAAAACACGCAAAGAATAAAAAAAGAAAAGACACTTAAAATGTTTTTTTCTTTATAAAAGAAAAAAAATAGACAATCAAATACTATTTCATTGCAAAACTACTTCAGACAAGTCTAGGGAGGAAAAAAATCTAGAATGAAGCAACCAAGCAAGAGTAAAAGGGATGGAGGTGAGAAAACTGACTCTTAGAAGGCACTCACACCTTATGAGAGAGAAACTAGAAAATACTCGCACCTTTATTGAAAGAAACTAGTAAGTTTTTTCTTTATGTATGAAGGGAAAGAAAAAGTATGTCATGTAAGAGGCTAAAATCCTCAAAAACCTTGAAAAACCTTTGTAGACTGACTCATGACCTTACAAGAAAATAATGTACACTAATGATTGATTGAAACAATATAAACTTAATCCAATAAAGAAATTAATCATACCCTATCAAGAAAAACGAAAGGAGTTGTCCCCAGGGGAGTTGTTAATTATGTTGTGGAAATAAATTTCCCTATAGCTAAGGATATACTATAGAAGAGAAGATTCGAAGAACAATACAATTATTCCCCTAAATCAGCCTATGATATTATTCACTAAATACCCAGTGGTTATAGGAGGACTCACCTAGATCTGATGACTAGTTCGAGACAACTCTTGTCGTCTGTCTTTGCTCCAACTACCCTCACTACTGCTTTAGATTGTAGAGCCACACAAAGAGATACAAGAAACCTTCCTCGAGAATATTTGGAAGAAATTAAAGTGAGTATAAATAAATACCTTAACTAAATTAATTAGGGAAATTGGTTCCACTACTAAACACTGAAAGGATATTGAATTCAATATAAAAAAATTCACCATTTAGGAGAGGGAAAGAATATAGATATTCGTTTTATTATTCAAAACAATAATACAAAATATTATACCTAATTATGTTGTTTGCACTATTCATAACTTCCTTCTGGATTCCTCTAATCTTAGGCCACCCAGGGTTGCAACACCTCCAACATTATTATCCTCATAGGTAGAAGGAAGATCAAGAGATCTCATGCCTTGCAGATGCGAATGGGAAATGAACTTTGGGGAATATGACTTTCTTGAGAAATGCAGGTCATAAAAACCTCGATAATAATGGCTTGGTTTCTATGGGATAAATGATTAATCTAGGACAATAATAGTTATTATCCCTTCCTTTCACTCTTAGGTCTCTTTCTATACCATTTCAAGATGGTTGAGACCATTGTTATATGGGTTTAAGGGAGTTATTTTTCTTGTAAACACCACTCGAGAGAACAAAAATTTCACATTTTAAATATTTTTCTGATGAAATGGTATGTACATCAATATTATTAGTCTTGGAATGGTAAGTTGGGTTCTTTTCCAAAAATATTGTTCGTTAATTGTCACAATTTATCTTCATAGACCTCTGCTCAAAACTGATTACTAAACACATCCATTGCAACCATACTACTTCTTTGCTTCAATGAGTGGCTTCTATGTATTCAAATTTTGTTGTTGACAAGGCGATGAACACATGTGGCTTACTCATCTAGTTGATTTCTCTATCAAAAATCGTGAACACATATCCGTTGGTCGACCTTCATTGATCCAGATCTCCAGCCCAGTCAACATCGACGAATCCATGTACATTTACTTCACTTTCATCACCAATTTTTCCTTGGTATCATATAGAATAATCTTTTTTTCCACACAAATACCCGAATACTCTCTTGATAGTTTTCCAATGTTCCTTTCCAAGTGTCTATGTGTATCTAGTCAACTCTCCCACTACATCGGAAATGTCTGGTTCAACCAAATATTTCTAGTTGCTCGATCTCTCTTGATCTCCATTCCCGAAATGAAGTTCTCTACATTGAGACCCTTCATGTCGAAATTGGAGGATAGTTGCTTCTTCATCTCCTTTATTGTGCCCATGTTGTTTTTTATTAGCACCATGTTGTTGACATATAATGATACATATATAAAATTATCATCTTATTCTTTGGAATATATGCAATGATCATATTTTTTTCTCAGAAATCCCAAACTAAGGATGTACGTATTGAACTTTTGATACTGCATCCTTGGTGATTGCTTTAGACCATAAAGGTATCTTTTAAATTTGCACACTAGCTCTTTCTTTCCCTTTATTGTAAATCCTTCAAGATGTTTCATGTGTATTTCTTCTTCTAGGTCCCGATGTAGGAATTTTGACTTCACATCCATCTTTTCTATTTCCATATCATATGTTGTATTCATAGAAATTAGTAATCTAATGGAATTTAATTTTTCATTAAGGGAAAAAACCTCACCAAAGTCGACTCCTTCGACTTGGGAATATCCTTTCGCTACCAATATATATTTGAATTTATCGACTTGGCTTGCTACATTCATATTATTCTTGAATACCCACTTGATATCAACAAGATTTATTCCACTAGGTAATTTGACTAAACCCCACATCTCATTATTATGCAAGGCTTCCATTTCTTCTTCCATGGTGTCCTTCCATATTCTACCCTATGTTGAGTCAAATTCCTTCTTGACCGAATTGGGCTCCTCTTTAGTGACAATTAACACAAATGTGGAATTGAAGTTAGGAATACTATACCTTTTGACTGGTTTTCTTACTCATTGATAACTCCTTACAACCAAGGTCGTTTGCTCCACCTTTTCATCTAATTTAGTCGACTCATATGAATCATATTCTTCTTTGTTCCTTAGTTCAAAACTCACATTCTCTAGATTATTATATGTTTGAACCACTTCATGAAAATCAAACTTCCTTCCAAATTATCTAAAGACCACATCTCGACTATACATTACTATTCACCTTGATGCAGGATCCCAGAGCTCATATCCTTTCATTCCCTATTTATGTCCAATGAAAATACAATTCAATACCTTTGTGTCCATATTTCTCCTCTTTTCCTTGGGAACATGAACAAATGCATCACAGCCAAATACTTAGAGATGTGAAACTAAAGGCTTCTTACCAGACCATACCTCATGTGGATTCCATTCGACTAGCACTGGCAAAGGAGACATATTCACCATATATTTTGCAGTGTCAACTACCTCTTCCCAAAATTCTTGTGCAAGCCTAATACCACTGAGCATGTTCCTTTCCTTGTCCATCAATTTTTTGTTCATTCTTTCAGAAACTCCATTTTGTTGTGGGGTATATGGTGTGGTGTTTTGGTATGATATGCCACATTTCTTGCAAAACTGCTCAAAATCCTTTCCACATAATTCACCACCATTATTAGTTCTCATCACCTTAATCTTCTTATCTATTTGGTTTTCTAAAAGAGATTTAAAATCTTTGAATTTCTTGAAAGCCTTTGATTTGTTCCTCAATAAATACATCCATGTCTTCCTAGAAAAAACATCTATGAGGGATACATAATATAGGGATCCACCAAGTCAGGGAACTAAAACAGGGCCAAACACATCACTACTAACCAATTCTAGAGTCTCCTTTTCCCTTATCGCTCCAGATGGGAACCTTAGTCGAATTTATTTTCCATATATTTGTTGTTCACAAAAATCAACTTCTAAATTACATTTAAGGAAATATTTGACCATACCTTTATTTTTCATAGCTCGAAGTTGTTTTTCTCCAATGTCCCATCTTATCGTGCCATATCATGGTCGGGTTGACTTAATGAAGACTTGTCGAGTCAGTTTGAATTGACTCAACTGGACTTGAGTCGAGTCAATTCAAAGTTGAGTTGACTTTGGGAACAGTGGTGTTGTTGCATCTAGTAGAGTCAACATTCCATAACAACCAGTATAGGGTTCCAATTCGAACACCCTTCATTAATACCATTGAACCTCTAACCATTTTGCACATATGCTTCTTAAATAGAGTGTGCACCCATGCATCACTCATATTACTAAAAAATATCAATTTTTGGCCAAACTTGGAATATGTAGCACACCTTGGATATGTTTACTCCTCCAATCCTACAGTATCAGTCGAATTCTTCCCCATTCAACAATTTTGGTTGTTGGTTCATCCCCCAAGAACACATATCATCCTTCATATCATTCATATTCACATAACCATTCTCTACGTGGTGTCATATGATAATATTCTCATGAGTCGATAAACCAAACATCTTGATCTGACTATGTATTGGTCGACGCTAGATACACATTGCCTCCCTTATCTGGAGTATTCTTTCTCTTAGTCAAATACTTCTCATCAGATCGTATACTGACTTCCATTTCCTTTGAATTGTAGTCCATTTTTCAATGCTCAAATTTACCACAGTTCATGCATCTTCTTGTCAACTGAACAAAGGATTTATATCTACCCTTTGACTTGAAATTTCTACCAGATAATTTTTGTTATCTTTGTCAATCGATCGCCCTCTCACCACTTTAAATGAATATTTGGTAGATCCTTCCATGCTATTTCTTATCATTTCTTTTGATAGTAGATATGTAACCACTTATTCTAGTGCTAATGTGGTTGAATAAATCCTTATAGCCACGACTAAGTTATCCCAGGAGTTTTGAAAAGAACATAATAGGCTAATACATTTCTCTTCCTCAATGATTTTAATATCCACATAAGATAATTGGATTATTATGGTAGTAAACACATTTAAATGATCTGTTACAAAACTTCCCTCACTCATCCTCAAAAGGTAAAGTTTCTTTCTAAGGAACAACTTGTCTACCAGGGATTTTGACTAGTACAAGATTCCCAACTTGTCACGTAGTTTCTTGGTTGAGTATTTTTAGCATACCTAGCCACCCACAGGTCGGGCTATGCTACTTCAATCCTACTCTAGGACTTCTTTCTCTTACAAATACCTTTCAAATTAATAAATATTCATAAAATAAAATAACTAAACAACATGCACAACAATAACCAACAAGCATGCATACTCTAAACATATCAAATTCAACGATAAATAAAATACATAACGGGAATAATTCATACACAAGAAAATAATACCATAACAAAGAGAAATTATATTTTATAGAAGAGAACCATCGACTGGATTGAGACCAAGGACATCAACCATAGACATTGTTGTTCCAAGTCTCAACAACAATGTCACCCCTAAGCCAGGGCTATGAATCCATAAGGATGGTTCCATAGTGTTACTTGGATTCCCACCAGTCAACACTCAAGCTCTCACAAGATTCCCAACACCCACACCAATAGAAGTACATAACTCTCTTCTACCCAGCTTGCACAACCCAACAGAATAGACCCCCACCCTTCTCTTCCATGTAGTCCCTCAGGCAATCCTTCTCCTTCTAGGGCTCCAGTGTAGCTAGTCCAGAATCTCCATGCTGAGACTCTTAGGACTCACAGCTGTGAGAAATTTTGTAAACAGGCCAAGAATATCATACATGTAGGCCTCAAATCATGGTTGGAATACACCAATGATCTTTATAGCCAACAATTCCATGGCTTCTCTTCAGCAGTTTGTCTTCCTTTCCTAAGCCAAGACATAGATGAGGAAAAATGAGTGGGTGATGGAAATGAATGGAGTGATATATCCATGAAAAGTTAGAAACAATGAAAAATTAGGTGAATGAATGTGTGAGGGAAGAGTCAAACGAACAGAATGAGGACACTAATGGGAGTGAGAGATAGAACAAACCCCCCCAACAGACTAGGGATGGGTTTTTGTACTCGTGGGGATCAAGAACCTCTTCGACTGACCCTCTCTTTATTCTCATCTGACTGTGGATGGTATGATGTGCCAAAGTTCATATTTGTACCAAATCCTTTAAATAATCCCTTCCAAAAATTTGAAGTAAACTTTGTGTCTCTGTCTCAGACAATAGTCCTAGGTATCCCATGCAACCTAGAAATTTCCTTCATGTAAATTTCTGCAATATTAGTTGTTGTATGAGTTGTTTTTATAGGAACAAAATGAGAAGCCTTTGTCAATTTATCAACCACTACCATGATTGAATCATGTTTCCTATCTGTCTTGGGAAATTTAGTTATAAAATCAATGGTTATCACTTCCCATTTCTTCTTTGGGATTGGTAATGGTTGTAGCAAACTTGTTGGGTGTCTATGCTCATCCTTCACCTTCTGACATTCCATACATATGACGATGTAATCAGAAAAATATTTTTTCATTCTCGGCCAAAAGAATTTTCTTCTTACTATTGTAATTGTTTTCTCGTAACCTGGATGTCCAGCATATGGAACATTATGCATTTCCTTTAATACCAAATTCCTAAGTTCTTCCGAACTAGGAACATAAATTCTATTTTTATGCATAAGTAATTCATGTTCCTTTATCTCATGCTCTTTCATTTTTTGTTGTACATCTTCTTGTTGCAAGCTTTACCTTACCTTTAGGTAATGATGATCTATAACAACAAAATCTAAAATTCTTCTCTTCAAGTCTGATTAGTGTATACTAACAGTTGTAGCATGCACGAGATGCACTTGTCTTCTAAGTGCATCAACAACTTTATTTTCTTTTCCTTTGATATGCTTGATATCAAAGCCGTATTCACTTAAAAATTCCATCCATCTTGTTTTCCTGGCATTCAAAGTTGGTTGTTCAAAAAGATACTTCATAGCACTATGGTTTGTTCTTAATTCAAATATCTTCCCCATGAGATAATGACTCCACATATCCAATGCATGGACAATGGAAACTAGCTCCAATTCATGTGTGGCATAATTCCTCTCACGTTCCTTAAGATTTTTGGACTCATAACCAATGACATGTCCATTTTGAGTGACGACTCCACCAAGTTCATCCTTGCATGCATTTGTGCATACCACAAAACTTTCATTTGGGTCAACAATCTTTAAGATAGGTGCACTAGTGGGTAACTCCTTCAACAAATTAAAGTTCTCTTCACATTCATATGTCCATTCAAATTTAATTCCCTTCTTTTGCAAAGAAGTGGTGGGATGAGAAATCTTAGAGAAACTTACTATAAACCTTCTGTAGTAACCAGCTAACGCCATAAAATATATGACTTTTGAAACATTCCTGGGCATTGGCCATCCTCTAATGGCCTCAATCTTCTCTAGATCCACTGTTATACTATGTTCTGAAATAATGTGCCCCAAGTAATGGATTTTTTCTTGATAAAAAGAACACTTAATCAACTTGGCATGCAACTGATGTTCCCTAAGCACTTGCAATACCAATATTAGGTGATGCACATTCTCTTCCTCTAACTTAGAATAGACAAGTATGTCATCAAGGAATACTATGACAAACTTATACAAATAATTTATGAATATTCCATTCATTAAGCACATAAAGACAACTGGTGCATTGGTCATTCCAAATGGCACCACTACCAATTCACAATGCCCATACCTGGTTTTGAAGGTTGTCTTATGGATTTCATCTTCCTTGATTCTTACCTGATGGTATCCCGATCTCAACTCTATCTTCGAAAATATCTTTACTCCTCTTAGTTGATCAAAGAGGTCATCAATTTTGGGTAAAGGATACTTGTTTTTTATAGTAGACTTACTCAACTTTCGAAAGTCAATAAAAAAACTCAAGGTTCCATATTTATTTTTGACAAAGAGTATTGGATATCCCTAAGGTGAAACACTTGGGCATATGTACCCTTTATTTTTCAATTCCTCCAACTGCATTTGTAATTCTTTTAACTCTGGCGTGCTCATTTAGTAATTAGGTTTTTTTTACACTGGGGCAAATCTTGGCACTAAGTCAATAGATAAATCTATTTCCCTTTTTGGTGGCAACCCAGGTATTTCCTGGAATACGTCTTCAAATTCTTGTAGTACAGTAAAATATTCAAGGATTTTCCCCTTTGTCTTTTCTGGCTCCTCCACATTGAATGCATACAACTGACACCCTTTTCTGAAACATCTCTTTGGATGCAAGGATGAAATATCCCTTATATAGATGGGTCTTGGTACACCTTTCACAGTGATCTATTTTCCATCTCCATCAAGACATGTAAATGTCTTGCTATGACAATATAAGACAACATGATTATTGCCCAACCAATCCATTCCAATTATAATATCATAAGATTCCAATGGTATGATATTGAGATCAACATTGGTATTCACACCATTAAGACTTATGGAACAACCTCTGACCATATCATGGATTCTCCTTTTGGTTTCAGTGGCTAGTTGAACTAAACTTGATTTCCCAAGCTTACTTTTCTCCAAACGTAATCTATCCACTAACTTAGGATCAATGTAACAATGAATTTCTCCTAAATAAATTAAAATAGAAACAGGATGAATTATGACCTTACCTTCCACCTCGATCATGTTGAATTGGTGCTTTTCTTGTCGATCATTTAAGGCTGCATAAATTTTTCCCATGTCTTTGACTGTTGTAGCCTCTTCAAGGTTGTGCATGGTCTTCAATATGTCCTTTCAGTGAGGGAAACCCTTGTATAGGTGATCTTCCATGCATCCCCAATATTGGATTGGTGGTCTTCCCCTTTTTCCCAAGGAGTCTTATTTCTTGGGTTCATCCTTGGCATACAAATCTTGATGATTTTTATTAGGCTCATTTCTATTCAAAGGAGGCTTGAATCCCTTCCTCCTCTGATCATACTTATCCTTCTTCTTATCCTTCCAATATTTCTACATGGATTCTTTTCCCTGGACTTGCTCATACAGGTACGTATATTTCCTGATAGCCTCAGTCAAGGTCTTGGGTTCATCATACCAAATATTTTCTTTATAAAAGGATATAAGTCCACTTAAAAACTTCTATATTTTCACCTTTTCATCATTTATAAAACCAACATAACAACCCCAAGAACTTCTCATATTATTCCATGGACATGCTTCCCAACCAGAGTTCAAAGAACTCCTGCATTTTCTTGTCATATAAATGATTTGAGAGGTACTCCTTCTGAAAATACTTCTTGAACTTATTCCAAGGGATCCTATTCTGATTAATATGTTCAACTTGCTTCATTTGGTCCCACCACATGGAATCCTTCCCATGCAAATGGTAGGTGGAAATTATAACTTATAGGTTTGATGAATAATTACGCAATTGGAAATAACTCCTTGCAAATTGTCCATTTCATTCCTTCTTCTTTGGTGCCTAATAGGAGACACCTTTGGACTGCTTATGGAATCTTCAAATGCATAAGACCTTATTGTTGAGTAAGGAGGTGAGTGATTTCTATGAGCTCTCTTATCACTCCTGGAATAATCGGCTCTTCCATGATCATCTCTTCTTTCATGATACCTACCTTCTTCCTCTTGCTTTGAGCCATTCTTTGTTTTCCTTTGCAATTGATTTAAGCTCTGTTGCACTAGGAAATTTATCTGAATTTTCTCTCTCATCAACCTCTCATTGTCTTCCTTGTAGCTATGAACTTCTATTTTCAATCTTCTCACAGTTTCTATCAATGTTTCTTGCTCCCCTCGGCCCTTGCGTCCATTGGATTATGTATTTGCATTACCAACTATGGTATTCTAGCCTCGAACTCTTTATCATGGTTGGAGGCTCCCTCACCTTCTTCCAGTTCTTCAATACACATTCTGATATGATATTCTTAAACTCATTAATTCTGCAAAATGTGCAAGTTGTTATAATATAATGGATGTGCTCGTTTTACCATTGACAATATCACTATTGTCACCGAAACATAGGCTCAAGCCACCCTCTGAGAACCTTAACCTTGACAAATAATCACTCTGGAATAAAACCCTAGGATAGATAGCCAAATAAAGGGTAGTGCACCTTTCCCCAAGGATAGCACACCAACAAGAGTTGATCAGATAGTCCAAACCCTAACCAAGAGATAGTCCAAGCCAAACGTGATTTTCTAGCTGCAGCAACTAAAATGGAAACTCTCCTCCAAACCTGCACACAAAACTGGGCACTGTAGTGTGCACAAGTGTTCCTCTGCAATTCTGAGACTACCTTCCAGAATGAAGACTGACCTCCTGTATTTATAGTAATTTTGGCTAACTACCTAGGTCGACTTCTCATTCTGGGTATCTGCCTGTTCAATATATATTATTTCTTCTGTATGAATTCTTCTCTTGGAGACTAATAACCTAATACAAGTTATCTTTTTGAGAAGACATGTCTTCTAGGGTTATTAGCCAACTCATTAGGGTTTCTTCTTGCTTCCCTGAGTATTCTATTCTCGTCGGGTTTACACGTGGAGGTAAATACCTCCTGCAACTACCATAATATCAACACTCCCTCCTATCCAGGGGGGTATTACAGGTAATGGTCGTGAGCATAAACATACCATTCACCCGGTAGCATCAACATAGTCATCTACACTATCTCATGATTAGATCATGAGCACCATCATCACTATCAGTGTCATTAGTGACATCATCTCTTGGAAACATACTCTATCTAAGTAATCAGACATGATTCTCACTCCATAGAGTGACACAAGAGCCATTATTCTAATATAGAAGAATAAATGTTCTTAACCATTTCCTGTTTGGGAAATCTCTATTCATTGATCATCCATCTAGATAATAATTATTTTCAACACAGCTAACAGTATTCAAGGAAATCAAAACAATATCATTCAATAGAACACAACTGTGTCTATCCATAGTAGTACACAATTACAATCCAGTGGTACACTACCAAACCAAGTAGCACACATGTACTTGATCAGTGACATATAGTCACAAACACTAGAACACATCCACCACAGTAGTATAAATCTACTATTCTAGAGACATACAGTCTTCATAACAATCATCTAATATGAACCTGCACAGAAACAATGTTATGATATAAATTGAATCATATGGGCCATTCTTCCACTCACATCTGTGATATCTTGGAAGATCATATGCCCTCAAAAGGTAAAACATCAATGATGATCTATCTAGACTATTCTTCTCAAGAAAGGAAGAATAATTGTCTTGATTTCTGAGTGTGGACCATTCCCCACCCTAGTCCATTCTTCCAACACTAGACAAAGTGTAGCCTGGACAAAATGAATCTTCCCTAAGGAATGTATGTCCCTGATTGTTGAACCTGGACCATTCCCCACCCTGGGCCATTCCTCTGGCACTAAACAAAGTGCAACCTAGAGAGAATGAATCTTCCTTAAGGAATGACTATCCAGACCATTTCCCATGTTAACCACAAGAGGAAATTTTTTTCTTGCACCAACCTCCAAAACGGACCACTCCCCATTTTAACCACAATGGGAAGTCTCTATTTGGTGAGGCGGGCCAGTCTTCTTGAGTAACCCTCAATAAGAGAGACTACCCTGGACCACTCCCCATGTTAACCACGATGGGAAGTCATTTTCTATGGTACATTAGCAATCTGGACCATTTTTCGAACTAGAAAATGTTTGTCCGTCAGATATCTCAATCCACTTTCCAAACTGGAAAGAGTTTTCTCATCATATCCATCAATAAATAATACATCAGTGCTCCCTCTCAACCTGGGAGTCATCTCTTCCTTTTTCAATAAGTAATTCATCTCCACGAGCTCCAACTTGAGTACGCAAACTCTTTCATCTTGAACAAAATCTTTATAAAAATGTCCTCTTATCTACTCATCTGTGGAGATATGTATTGGAGAACCAACTTCTCCTTTCTGGACTCCATCACAGATAATGTAATGCTTGATTTCAAATGTACCTTGGTCTAAATGTAACACCCTCCCCATTAACGAGGACGATCCCTTTTAAAACTAGTGTAAAAATTGTTTTTTTTTATTTTGTTACAAGTGCGTGCGCGCATGTACAAGGAAGTAAATACGTTCGACTCTATGTCATCGCCCGACACTAGCAGACCAAGCAAATACCCAATCAGACCATCAAGACAATCGTCATGCGATCATTTCCAACACCCCTCACACGAATTCCACGGCGCCCGAAATGGATTGCTAGATCTATCATAAAACGACATAAGTGCAAGTACAAGGAAAATGACCTTATTTAAATCAAGATGCAAGGGTAGACCCCCTTCT
>JZKD02S2114126.1:301783-312369 GCA_000966675.3 Picea glauca | reverse complement strand
CAAGGTTCACGAGTGAATTCATTTGAGTGACCATTTGAGAGGATGGATATAATCCAAGTTCCTCACTCCATTCCCAATCCATATTTTGAAAGGCCATCTACTATCCTATTCATGTCCCTATATATTTAATACTAAGAGATATGCGAGAAAATTTCCATTTGGATTTTTATATCATCAAATAGAGACTATAGAGTGAAATTTGTGATTGAAGCTTCCTTTTTTGACCATTGTATAACCATGAGGGAGTCTACAAAAATTTGTATTTGTGATACACCATACTCACGGGCCAACTAAAGCATTAATTTCAGTGCCATTATTTCATAGTATTTATTACTTTGTTGACCTATCCCAACTTTGAAAGAAATATTGTGATTGGAAAAAATATACAAGATTCCTCTATAGCCTCCTTCAGGAGGGATTCCTTATGAGGCACCATCAAAGTATGTCCCATATCCTTTTTTATTGCCTCTTATTTTATCTCATGTATTTTTTGTTTTTTCCTTGGGTTGCGGATATGAATTTAAAATGTTTAGTGACTGGATCACACATTTGAGAGGTAGAGTATGATTTCCTTCCAATAGCCTCAGTCTCCTAGTGATCCATACTCCAAAAACTATGTTAAGTGGAAGAGATTTGATCTTCTTTGTATCCTTATTTATATGACATGATATAAGATCTTTTATATCTACACCTTCCCAAACATGTATTATCCCTATCATAATTTCTTCTTCTTTCCACACCTCTTTTGTAAATGGACAAGCCATAATTAAACATTCATTTCTTTCATCCGCTTATTGACATAGGCTACACCAACCTAGACCATTGATATTTTTTTTGAAGCACCTCCCAAGTAGGATCCCTATTGTTTAAAATCAGCCTCATGCATATTTTATTTTTGGAAGGACACCTTCATTTCTAGAATGTTCTCCACCACCATACATGTTGTCCCTCCATTCCTTCCTCAATAAGGGCTATATAACCTTTTTTAGGAACATATGTTGAACTGGGATTGAGGGACGATAACAGTTGATCATCATATTATCTTTTTTTGAAACTGTTGTCTTTTAATTAATATGTATAAGACTTCTAGGATTCAACAAAATCTTCCCCCAAACCAACTTCCTCCTAGCCAAGCCATTGTTATTGCCAATTTGTAGGCCTCTCAAAGTTCACAATCTTTGTAAGGGTATAGAATCCTTTGCTACTAAGTTCATGGCTCAACCAAGGAGGTAATTTGTGCAAACCCTTTCCACATATCCATGGATCAATACCAATTTCTACTTTATCCCCTTTGCCCACTTTCCAAATCAAGTAGTTACCTACCAAATGAAACATTGGATTCACAAATTTCAAAATGATTGAGGTATTATGTATTTGATTTAATGGATTCCTTACCCAATCCAGTAGCAAGAGAAATGTAATTACATTTAATTAATCAGACCAAAAATCATTTTCCTTGTATTAACCTCTTTCATTTTTTGCAACTAGTGCCTCAGAGAAGAGAAAAGTAGTTTTTATACCCCGTCTTCCATTTTATTTTAGGACAACCATTTTTTCCAAGATGTCGGTACACTCCCTTTCTTTTTTTGATCTCTTGAATAGATAAATTTGTAGTTCATATTTTTCTAATAACCTACATCATACCTTTTAGGACCCAAGAAAGGGAAATCTAGTATATTGGTATTACTTCTAATACAACTTTAACTAGTGCCAATCTATCCCCTCTTGAGATCCATCGACTACACCAGGTGTTTAACTTATTTTCCACTTTGGCAATCAACCATTGACAATGAGATTTTTTTAATATAGTTTTAATTTTAGATGGAATTACAAGTATTGTAAACCATGGTCTACATATATCACTAAGTAGGGAAACAATTGAGTAAAATATCCCTTTACACTACCCCACATGGATAGTGTAATTTTTTCAATATTTATAGTCATACCTGTAGCTTTACAAAATAACTCCAAGATATTTTCGAACTTATCAATTATCCTTATTGTACCTTCATGGAATATCAAAATATCATCCAGAAAAAAGAGATATGTGATATTATAAGCTGGACCAATGCTTATCCCTTTGAAACTACCATTTTCTTATGCCTCTTTTATTAACTTACTTATCCCTTCAACTATTAAAAGGAAAAGGAGAGGGGATATGGGACACCCATATATAATACTCTTTCTTGGTTAGAAGAAAGGGGATATTGTCCCATTGATTAAGATAGAAAAAGACACCGAGGTAATGTAGCTCATTACCCAAACCAAAAATTGATGATGGAAACCCAAGTGAATAAGAATCAATTGCAAGTAAATTCAACTTACCATGTAATATGTTTTGGAGAGGTCCGCTTTCATTACCAACGATATTTTATCTATGATATTGATTGAGTGTAGAATTTCATGTGCTATCTCAACTATCTCATGGATTTGTCTTCTCTCTAAAATACAAATTGTTCACCATAAATTTGTTTTGATAATACACTCTTTAGTATTCTTGCAATGACTTTTGAGATAATTTTGTAGATGCAGATGCATAAGGATATTGACCTAAATTTTTCAAAGGATGTTGGATTATTCTCTTTAGGGATCAGTGTTGTAAAGGTATCATTATAGGCTCCAATAATTTTACTTGTGTTTCTAGTGGCCTCCACCACCCTTCTTAAGTTGTCTTATGTGAAAACATAACAACCTAAAATAATTACATAGGAAGGCCATCTGAATCTATACTTTTAACCCTTTGAAAGCTTTGTAAATTGCATTGTCATTCATCCTTCCCCACCTCTTTCATTAGTTTCATATTGTCCTCGTGATTGAAAAAAATAAGAAATTAGTTGAAAATCCTTATTACCTCAATAATTGTGGCCAAATATTCCTCTTTGAAAAGGTTTTAGAAATAGTTGACTCATTCATCTCCAATATCCTTGAAATTTGTTTCCCACATGTCCTTTCCTTTGTCAATTCTCCAAACAAAGTTAATGTTTTTCCTTCTATTTGCATATATATCAAAGAACTCGGTATTTTCATCACCTGCTTATAGCCATACAACCCTACTTTTAATCCTTTATTCTTTATCTTTCTCCAGTAATATGTTCTTATTATTTTCTTCTAGGATCTTCACTTCTGTCTTCTTATGCTCATTCAAATAGACAAATCCCTCACTAATATAAATTTTCTCTAGTCTTTCTTCCACGTATTTCAGCAGCTTGTCATCTTTCTTGTTTTAATCCCTTGCCCAATGGGCTATTATCTTTTTTTCCTCTTTCAAATTTTGTTGAAATTGAGTAGATGCAGACTCTCCTAAGTGTTCATCACATGGTTTCCAACTATCTTTAATATTGTTTATAAACTCCTCCATCTTCAACCATTCTTGGTTCAGCTTGAATGGGTTGCTCGGTTTCTCTTGAGCAAGTGTTATTTCTTATACAAGTGGATTATGATAAGACTCGCCTCCCGAGGTGACCCACTTTTTTACTTAAATAACTTCATCCAATAATCCTTCAGAGATTAAGAAAAAGTGAAGCCTCTTGGAAATTCTATCATCTCACGTCCTCTTATTCCTCTAGGTAGGAATCAACTTTGCTAGTTCAATGTCCAACAATCCCACTTCTTCCAGATTCCTTATAAAGTAATTTGAAAAACAATCCATTTGAGCTTTAGATTCCATGAATCAACTCTATATACAAAGTGTTAAATATTCAATTAAAACTAATTTTTTCACATTTACAATTTATAAAACAAAAAAATTCCCCTTTTCAAATTTTAAAACATTTTCAATAAATTTTTAAATTAAATTAATTAAAAATTAATACATTATATTCTCATCTTTCTCATGTTAACAAAAACAATAAAACTAAAAGTAGCACTATTTGGATCAATATTTTCTTTATTGAGAGTTAAACCAAAAGTTATTTCAAACTTTTCTCCTCAAGTTGAACAAATCCCTCAACTAAGATTAAGCATGGGCATAAACACTTCGTTAAGTTAAACCAAAAGTCATTTCAAACTTTTCTCCTCAAGTTGAACAAATCCCTCAACTAAGATTAAGCATGGTCATAAACACTTCGTTAATAGTTTTATCAAATGCTCGATCAATAATTTGAATTCAATTTTATAGAAAGTTTGAGAAAATCGATATCACCTATACTATTATGAGGAATCCAAGACCTTAATTTATGATTATCTCTATGGTGTTATTCCCTAAATGAAAATCAGATGATGTTGCTCTTCAAATGTTCGGGCACCGACCCTTTTTACTCCTTATAACTCCCACAAATGCAAGGTATAATTTCAAATGAACTAGATCGGAATGCCTATTCAATCAAGCTATGACTCAAATATATGCCTATTCAATCAAACTATGACTCAAATATGTAAAGTAATGGAAAACATGTCCATTTCTTGGAAAGGAAGTCCACATTGTTTGAAAAATCAACTTCATTTGCCTTTATTAGGACACACAAACTTCATTTATTTTATGGTGGGATTAGGTCTAATTTCATGTTAAAATGGATGTTGATTCATAACTATTAAATTTACTAATATACTAATAATTAATATAATTTTAAGATCATGGATTAATTATACATTATAATTTTAAGATCACGGCTTAACTATACATCAAATTGGTATATTAATTTTTTTTATTTATGAGATAAGAGACTTCTTACACATATAGATTTTATTGTTTTTGGTTTTGTTTACTTCATGATACATGAAATTGGATTCAATTTTTGTCATAATACGAGAGTTGATTTACAACAAGATTCATTAATATAATAAAATAATTTAATTTTAAAATCATGTTAGAAAAACAAGATCGCGAAGCAATAGAATAAACAAATGCAGAAATAAAACACAAAAGATATGCAATACAATAGAGACACGTATAAACATGATTCACCCAGTGTGGGCTATGCCCACTAGAGAAATTGCCAGGTCATTCCTTTATTATTATCCAACAAATTAAAGGATAAAACCTACAACACACCCATTGTAACTTCCTCTTCTTTTTCTCACAATATCATCTTCATAATACAATATTCACACACATACATAGCCGCAATAAAATTCCCTCATAAAAGAGGGTTGCCTTCTAGGGAAAAAATCCCTAAAATAACCTCTATCATCAGATCCGTGACCTTATAATGAAAGGTCCAAATTGACTATGAAATTACAATATTTTACAAGGCATTTTTTCCCAAAATTTCTCTTCCGGAGCATTTCCTCTAAATCCCCCGCCAATGGGGGGATACAAAAATTGTCCCCCCCCCCCCATTGTTTGAACAATTTCTTGGAAAGGAGGTCCACATTGTTTGAAAAATCAACTTCATTTTCCTTTATTAGGACACACAAACTTCATTTATTTTACGATGGGATTAGGTATAATTTCATGTTAAAATGGATGTTGATTCATAACTATTAAATTCACTAATATAATAATAATTAATATAATTTTAAGATCACCTCTTAACTATACATCAAATTGGTATATTATTTTTTTTTGTTTATGAGATAAGAGACTTCTTACACATGTTGATTTTATCGTTTTTTGTTTTGTTTACTTCATGATACATGAAATTGGATTTTATTTATGTCATAATAGGAGAGTTGATTTACAACAAGATTCATTAATATAATAAAATAATTTAATTTTAAAATCATGTTAGAAAAACAGGATCGTGGAGCAATAGAATAAACAAATGAAAAAATACAACACAGAAGATACACAATACAATAGAGACACAGATATACGTGATTCACCCAGTGTGGGTTATGTCCATCAGAGAAATTGTTAGGTCATTCATTTATTATTATCCAACAAATGAAGGGATACAACCTACAACACACCCATTGTAACTTCCTCTTATTTCTCTCATAGTATCATCTTCATAATACAATATTCACACACATACATAGCCGCAATAAAATTCCCTCATAAAAGAGGGTTGCCTTCTAGGGAAAAAATCCCTAAAATAACTTATATCATCAAATCTGTGACCTTATAATGAACGGTCCAAATTGACTATGAAATTACAATATTTTACAAGGCAATTTTTCTCAAAATTTCGCTTGGGGGCACTTCCCCTAAATCCCCCACCAATGGGGGGATACAAAAATTGCCCCCCCCCCTTGGACGCCCCTGGTGACAGTTGTGGGGGGAAATACCCCTCACACCCCTCATTAGATAATGGGGTCCAATCATGACTGAAATAAACCTCTGAATTGGGAAGATAATCAGGCTCCACAACGAACAAATCATAACCTAATTAAACACCAAATTGATGTATAAGACGTATAAGACTAGTATAAGGACCCAATATATAACTATGCAAAAACTATATCAAACCAATACCATAGAAACCTATTTTCTATGATTTCACATAATATTAAGTAAAATATTAAATTAAATTAAAATCAATATCAATTTTATTTGCTAATAATATATAAAATTTAGTGGAGCCTCCTAGGTAAGAGGTTTAACTACAATCGAGATAGTATCTAGTCTCATGTGTGGATTAAAGCTAGATGTTAATTTATAGCACATGACCCCACTGCTATGACCCTARCAATGACAATACGAAATAMTGGCTTCTTGGAGATACTATCTAGGTTAAAATTTATTTTTGGTCTTAGAGTAAGACATAAAATTGCCTTTGATTGGTGAAGAACTCATCTTCCTTGGATGTAAGGAAACAAGTTAATGACCCGAGACTTAGAGGCATACGGGAGGAGTGACATTTTTCCCCCTTATGGACCATCCATGGATGATTTTAGCTAGCATGGTTGTAATATACCAAATATAAAAAGTATGCAAAACAGAAATAAAATGATAGAAATGGCAGAATAACAACAATATAACCAGAACAATCACCACAATAACACTGAAATGATATAAGAATAACAACAGAAATAGCACTTTGATTCTAAGAGAAATGTTCATGGGCCTCTTCGAGGGGGTAACATCTAGTCAGGAAGAGCTCTATTAAAATAATATCCAAGCTAGGTTTCTCATACCCTCGACTCCTATTTATACTAAATATGTCTATCAAAAGAAGAATGTAGAGGAAGATCCTTCTAAAAGCAGAATCTTCTATTAGGTCTTCTTACATTCGACTTATTCTATTTTGTTGCAAGGCCTTATTAATATTGACCTTTATTGCATCCAAATATATTTTTCTACCTATGTGTGGGTTAGGACCCTAACATGTCCTCCCCCTTAAAACAACCTTGTCCTCAAGTCTTGAGATGTGGAAATTACTGCAAAATGGTAGTTGGTTCCCAAGTGGCATCGACTGGAGTTTTATCTTTCCACTAGACTAACAGTTCCTTGATGGTTCTCTGATGCATACGATGCTCACGCTAGCCCAAAAATGATTGTGGTTGTAGCCAAATGGATCCTTCTTCAGCTAACTCGGGAAGGTTGGTTTGAATTTGGCACTTAGTTCCAATCACCTTCTTTAAGCATGAAACATGAAAAACAAGATGTAGCTTCGAATGACTGAAAAAATATAACTGATAGGCCACCTGTCCCACATGCTTGAGAATGGTATAAGGAACATAAAACTTGGGTGCTAGCTTCTAACAATGCTCGACCTTGAGGGAATTTTTCTTGTAAGGTTGCAGTTGAAGAAACACCTGATCCCCTTCTAAAAATTGGCATTCAGAGCGACCTTGATCTGCTTGTTTCTTCATACGATTTTCTACCATGACCAAGTTCTCTTTGAGGGTATGGAGAACAACCTCTCGAACTATAAGTGTTTGGTCAACTGCCTGGACCTTCGAGAAAACAGCTAAGTATGAGAGCAATGAAGGTGGCTTCTATCCATATACTGCTTCAAAAGGTGTCATGCGTGTAGTTGTATGGTATGAAGTGTTGTACCACCATTCAGCTAGGGGTAACCATTGAGCCCACTAATTTTGATTTTCTGAGGAAAAACACCAAAAATATGTTTCCAAACACTTGTTGACAACTTTCGTTTGACCATCAGTCTAGGGATAATAAGTTGTGCTGAGATGAAATTGGGTGCCTTATAGCTTGAATAGTTCTTGCCAAAAATTGCTTGTGAAAGTTGGGTCGTGATAAAAAACAATAGAGTGTGGCATGCCATGAATCTTGAAGACCTGATCCATGAAATTTTGAGCCACCGTGGATGTTGTAAATGGCTGTTGAAGAGCGCATAAATGAGAATACTTGGAAAGGCGATCAAAAACCACCAGGATGACTAATTTATTTCCTAATTTGGGTAAGCATGTAATAAAATCGATAGAGATATCCTTCCAAATAGCAGGTGGAATCAGAAGCGGTTGTAGTGTGCTCGAAGATTTGACTGTTTCTCCCTTGTTGCGTTGACACACATCACATTCAGTGACAAAATAATGAATGTCTTGTTTCATACCATCCCACAAAAAAGAACGTTTGACCTTGTCATAGGTTTTGGTGAACCCGGAGTGCCCTGTTGTGGGTGTAGCATGAAGATCAGAAAGTACCGTGGATTTAATATTTGATTGTTTACTTAAATACAAATGGCCTTTGTATCAAATCTCATCATGGAGCCAAGAGTACCCTGGGAAAGCTAGATCATTGGACTGCAATTGTTGGATCGGATGCAAAATTTTGGGATCTTGTAGCCATTCCTGGCGAATGGCTTGGAGCCAATCTAGTACAATGAAGGAAAGAGAAGAAAGGGATCCTTCATCTTCACATTTTTTGGAAAGTGCATCCATAACCACATTGTCTTTTCCTTTCTTGTAAATGATCTCATAATCATATCCAAAGAGCCTAGTCACCCATTTTTGTTGCTCCAGTGAGGAAATGCATTGTTCTAGAAAATACTTGAGGCTTTGATGGTCTATCTTAATTTGGAAGCGTTTCCCCAATAGATAAGGGCGTCACAGATCAACGACATGCAGAATAGCCAACATTTCATTTTCATAGATTGATTTGCCTAGATTTATTTCAGATAGTTTCTTGCTGGTAAAGGCCAAAGGCCGACCCTCTTGCATAAGGAAAACACCAATTCCTTTCCCTAAAGCATCACATTTGAAGACAAAGGTCTTTGTGAAATTAGGAAGGGCCAGGATTGGAGTGGTGCACGTGTCCATCTTCAAGGTTTGAAAATCTTGAGTAGCGGTTAGAGTCCAAGTGAAAGAGTTCTTTTTTAGGAGAGCAATGAGAGGTGTTGCAATCTTTCCATAATTCTTAACAAACTTGCGATAATAACCTGTTAAGTCCATAAATCCATGCAAGCTTTTGAAAGTCTTTGGGTTAGGCTAGTCTAGCATAGCTTCAATCTTTTTAGGATCCACCCTGATGTCGTCCTTGCTAACCATATGACCAAGGTACTCTACTTCTGAGGCGCCAAAAGAACATTTAGACTGTTTCGGGAAAAGTTGGTGCTGAGAGAGTAGATGGAGAACTCGATCCACATGAGAAAGATGGTTTGTCTAGGTTTTTCTATAGATGAGGATATCATCAAAGAAAAATAAGAAAAAATGACAGAGAAAAGGATGGAAGACATGATTCATGAGGCTTTGGAAGGTGGAGGGGGAATTACACAATCCAAAGGGCATGACCAGAAACTCACAGTGGCCCTCATGAGTTCTAAAGGTAGTATTGAGAATGTTTGCCTCTTTCTTACGTATCTGGTGGTATCCCGAACAAAGATCAATTTTAGTAAAGAATTGGGTGCCACTCAATTCATCCAAGGGATCATCAATGACATGAATGGGAAATTTATCTTTAATGGTAAGTTTGTTGAGGGAATGGAAGTCATGACACATTCACCAAGAACCTTCTTTCTTCAGGACCATGACCACAAGAGAAGAGTAAGGGCTCATACTAGGGTAGATAACGCCTGCATTAAGGAGTTCCTGGACCATTTTCTCAATTTCATTTTTTTAGGAAAAGGGGTGAGGATACATACTGATATTGGGAGGAAGGATTCCGGGTACAAGGGAAATAGAATGATCATGATAAACATGGGAAGGAGGGAGTCCCTGGGGAGTGGAAAATACCTCTTGATGTTTAGAAAGGATGGCTTGGAGGTCTTGCGGCACCGAGGGTGTCTCTATTGCTTGTATGGCATAGAGTTGGGAAATAACACCAAAATGACATTTTTTGAGTATCTTCTCCATGCGATGGGAACTAATGATCTCAGGTGAACCGATGGTGATGCCTTAGAAATTATATTGGTGGCCCTCCTGGTCAAATTGCATGGTTAATTCCTTAAAATCCATGAGAATGGGACCCAAATTCCTTAGCCAGACTGCACCAAACACAATTTCATAACCGCCCATGTTGATAGCAAACATATGATATTTCAGATGGTAGTCAGCAATTTGGAGATGCACATTTTCACAATGCCCTCCACATTTCATGGATCCACCATTAGCAATCCTGATTTGGAAATTATTGACGGCATGGATGTAGAAATGAGTTTCTTAGGCAATGCGATGATGAATAAAATTATGGGTGTGTTAAGGTCCTAACCCGCACATAGGTAGATCAATGTATTCGGATGTAATAAAGGTCAATATTAATAAGACCTTTCAATAAAATAGAATAAGGCAGATGTAAGAAGACC
>JZKD02S2114126.1:237400-279965 GCA_000966675.3 Picea glauca | reverse complement strand
TTATGACTATTTTACCCAGAACACCTGTTTATTGACTAGTTTCAGGACTGGTCACAAACCCTATATTCCACAGAGTGTATCTCCATAATTATAGCGAATCAAGAGATGAAATTTTGACCAGAGGTACCTTGATATGTATTCTCAATACCATAGCGATTTAACCATCTAAATCAGTCTAGAAAAAACATTATAGCAAAAATGGTAAGATGACCTGAAAATAACATACCTTAGAACACATCACCAAAAGACTTCATCCTCCCTTGAAATCCGACCTTCTTTTACTTCTTCCTCCCTTTGAAATTAGACTTGTATCAAATGAATGTATAATGATATTTATTTATACCATTTGTGTCACTTCCTTTTAACATTAGGGCTGACCTGACAATTTCTTATTTTGTAATTATTTTCTTTAATTATTTTCAGGGCCTACGTGTACTTCCTTTTTCAATTGACTTTGTCATCTTCAAAAATTCATTTCTCCTCAACCATGAGGATCCATGTGATGTGCCACATACCATTGGAAATAGCATGATGTATACTATCCATTCATGGGTGTTGTATATACATGTGCATTTTCCTTCATGTCCAAATACCTTTATCAATCTTGCGGTCAGAAACCCATGACTAGGGTTCACATAAATGACAACAATGAATCTTCCAACAAGGAGGTTGTTAGGGACCTAACCCCTCACATAGGTAGAATAATATATTTTGATGTAATAAAGGTCAATATTAATAAGGCCTAACAATAAGGAAGAATAAGTTCAATGTAAGAAGACCTAATAGAAGATTTCGCTTCTAGAAGGATCTTCCTCCAGATTGTTCTTTTGATAGACATATTTAGTATAAATAGGAGTCGAGGGTATGACAAATTGTGTCTTGGATATTATTGTAATAGAGCTCTTCTCTACTGGAGGTTTACCCCTCAAAGAGGCAAGTAAACATTGCTCTTAGTAATCAAAGTGCTCTTTCTAGTGTTATTATGGTATCATCTTGGTGTTATTGTGGTGTTGTTCTGGTTATATTGTTGTTCATATTCCATTTCTATCTATTTATCTTTGTTCTGCATATTTTTTATATCTGGAATATTACAAGTGGTATCAAAGTACTTTACTCAAACTAAAATTGTGGGTTAATTTTTTTTTCAAAGTAGAGACATATCCCGACGTCTTTAAGCTACAAATATCTGTCATTATGCACATAAACCCATGGTCGGGGATTCATATAGGAAATAATTAAAAATGGTACTTAAGCCCACATCTATTGGCCACCCTTGTAACCTCTATTGGTACCCCTTCGAGTGGTGGTGCATCAAACATCACATGTATGTGGATCGACCTAGATTTCCTGAATCCCTCTTTAGATAAACTTATCACCCACCTGACTGCTATAGTTCCACGGAAGAAAAACACTTGGGAAGATACTCTCTAGTACCTGGGTAGTCAGGTAGTACAACTAAGAGCACGGTGTATCCTCCTTAGTTGGTGCCCTGAGATACTGGGTCGAGTACTACTATTGGACCTCGCACATATATCAGAGAGCTATAACATAGTGCAAACCCTTGTTTGTAGAACCCTTGAATACCTAACCTAACGGAACAAAAAACAAAACAGATAAGATCTATTTCCGCACAACTGTGTCTCCTGCATTCGAGTTTCCAAATTACTACACATTTATTTTTGATTAATAATTTGGGCATTTCATCACTACAATATTCTTCATATCATTGTATAAATCAGTCTGGATCCTGTTCACACCATTATTTGAAACCTATTCCATTGGATTTCTATCTTTTCCCTTATCACATTCATACCTATCATTTTTCAGCAAATTTTTTACCCCACCCACCCCTTTTCCGTTCCCTCATCATCATGTCCCATACCCATAGCCAAAACTTGGAAGCTAGATTCAATACCTTGCAATATAGTTTCACAGAGACCCAAAAAGAAGTGAGACAACTCAGTGCCAATATTGCCATCATCAATAAAAACATGCATCCCTCCATCGTCGCCTCAATAAAGGAACTCAAACAAGACCTCAAACAAGACATTACTACCGATCTTGAATCTGTTTCTATAATGATATGCACCAAGCTTCATATCCCTGCAGATCCTCCCTTATTTGAACCACCTTTGCATACCTAAGTTGAAACTTCCTCGCATCCTCATAATTTTTTAGATCCATCACTTTCAGCATGACCTACGCATTCCATGTGTGCATGTGACCAAATCTGATGGCTCGGATCCCATTGGCTGGGTAACTCAAATGGAACATT
This sequence comes from Picea glauca, assembly GCA_000966675.3. Taxonomy (NCBI): domain Eukaryota; kingdom Viridiplantae; phylum Streptophyta; class Pinopsida; order Pinales; family Pinaceae; genus Picea; species Picea glauca. The sequence goes on along the minus strand of JZKD02S2114126.1, from coordinate 277,690 downwards.
ATTTCTCTTTGTACAACATTACATATGAGTTGGCCAAACTCTGGTATGTTGTTCTCCAACTAGATCAAGAACGTTGGCAATGGTGGCAATGGAGAAAAATTGTTTGTCAAGGGTATGTTGCTTGGACACACTTTATGGTAGATATTTATGAATTCTTTGACACTGACACCAACCATTAAGGTTGTTTGACAAATTTGAAACAATCTGACACAGTGGAAGACTTTATAGCTTCTTTTGAGCAACTATATTTTCGTACAGAGGGCATGTTTGATTCTTTTTTCTGAGAATGTTTTATTAGTGGACTCAAGGATGATATTCATGCCCACGTCCTCATGGCTCAATCTTAGCGTTGGGTGGAGGATACTAAAAGAGATAATGAAGCACGACAGGTTGTCTCTTCTCAAAACTAAAAACCCTCCTTTATTCCTCGCACTAAACGAGTAAATCCCACTCCTCCTTCTACTGCACTAAAGATCCAAAAATTTACCAAGGCCGAAATGGTTGAATGCCAACTCAAGGGCCTTTGTTATAATTGTGATGACAAATATTTTCCAGGACACAAGTGTAGGGAAAAAAATATTTTTATGGCCATATCAGAGGATGTTTCAGAAGAGGATGTTGAAGTTCCCCTTGTGTTTATGTCACCTGAACCCACTGATATAACCCCTCCCTCAAACCCTCCTGAAGTAGAACCATTCATTTCCCTAAATGCTCCCACTGGATTCTCTTCTCCCCAAACCCTTAAGCTAATTGGTTACATCAACCATAGGAAGGTCATCATTCTTGTTCATAGTGGAAGCACCATAATTTTATTCATCACCGCATTGTCTAAGAAACTAATTGATATATCTGTGTAGTCAATGATTTCCAAATCAAGATTATCAATGGTGGGTCCATGAAATGTGGAGGGCATTGTGAAAATTTGCGTCTCCAAATTGGTGACTACCACCTGAAATATGATATGTTTGTTATTGACATGGGTGGTTGTGACATTGTTTTGGGTGTAGAACGACTAAGGAATTTGGGTCCCATTCTCATGGATGTTAAGGAATTAACCATGCAATTCGACTAGGAGGGTCAACAATATAAGTTCCAAGGAATCACCATTAGTTCCCCTGAGATCATTAGTTCCCATTACATGGAAAATATGCTCAAAAAGGTCATTCTGGTGTTATTTCCCAACTCCATGACATACAAGCAAATAAGACACCCTTTCTATGTCGTAGGACCTCCAATCCATCCTCTCCAAACATCAAGTGGTTTTTTCCACTCCTCAAGGACTCTCTCCTTCCCATGGTGTACATTATCATTGCATTCCCCTTGTCCCAAGAAGCCTTCCTCCCAATATTCATCCCTATTGTCACCCCTTTTCCCGAAATAATTGAAATTGAGAAAATGGTTCAAGAAATGCTCAACATAGGTGTTATCCTCCCTAGTATGATCCCCTACTCTTCTCTCGTGGTCATGATCCTTAAGATAGAAGGTTCTTCAAGCATGTGTCCTGACTTCCACGCCCTCAAAAAACTCACCATTAAACACAAATTTCCCATTCATGTCATTGATGACCTCTTAAATGAATTGAGTGGTGCCCAGTTCTTCACTAAACTTGATCTTCATTCTGGCTACCACCAGATCTGTATGAAAGAGGAAGACATCCATAATACTTCCTTTAGAACTCATGAGGGCCACTATGAGTTTTGGTCATCCTTTGGCTTGTGTAATGCTTCCTCCACTTTCCAAAGCCTCATGAATTATGTCTTCCATCCTTTTCTCCATCATTTTGTCTTAGTTTTATTTTATGATATTCTCATCTATTGAAAAACCTAGATAGACCATCTTTCTCATGTGGATTGAGTTCTCCATCTACTCTCTCAGCACTAACTTTTTCTTAAACAAACTAAATTTTATTTTGGTGCCTTGGAAGTCGAGTAATTTGGTCATATTGTTGCCAAGGCTGACATCAGGGTGGATCCTAAAAAGATTTAATCTATGCAAGACTAGCCTCACCCAAAGACTCTCAAAATCTTGTGTGGATTTCTGAGCTTAACAGGTTACTATCGCAAGTTTGTTAAGAATTATGGAAAGATTGTGGCACCTCTCACTACACTCCTTAAAAATAATTATTTCACTTGGACTCTAGCAGTTGCTTAGGATTTTCAAACCTTGAATATGGCCTTGTGCACCACTCCAGTCTTGGCCCTTATTGATTTCACAAAGACCTTTGTCCTCAAATGTGATCCTTCAAGGAAAGGAATTGGTGTTGTCCTTATGCAAGAGGGTCGACCTTTGGCCTTTACCAACAAAAAACTATCTGAGCAAAATTTAGGAAAATCAATCTATGAAAAAGAAATGTTGGCTATTCTGCATGTCGTTGATCTTTGGCACCCTTATCTATTGGGGAAACACTTCCAAATTAAGACAAATCATAAAATCCTCATGTATTTTCTGGAACAATCCATTTCCTCCCTAGAGAAACAAAAATGGGTAACTAATCTCTTTGGATATGATTATGAGATAATTTACAAGAAAGACAAATACAATGTCGTTGTGGATGCAATTTCCCGAAAATATGATGATGAAGGGTCCCTTTTTTCTCTCTTCGTCATTGTAGTAGATTGGCTCCAAATTGTTCACCAGGAATGGCTACATGATCAGAAAAGTTTCCATCCGATACAACAATTTCATTCCAATTATCCATTTTCCCCATGGTACTCTTGGCTCTATGATGAGCTTCGATACAAAGGTCGTTTGTATTTAAGTAAATAGTCAAAACTTAAATCCATGGTACTTTATGAGCTTCATGCTACATCCATAGTTGGGCACTCTAGGTTCACCAAAACCAATGATAGGGTCAAACATTCTTTTTTTCTGGGATAATATGAAATAGAAAATTCGTAATTTTGTGGCTAAATGTGATGTGTGTCAATGCAACAAGGGTGGAACATTCAAATCTCCTGGCACACTACAACCACTTCTGATTCCACCTTCTATTTGATGGGATATCTATATTGATTTTATTGTAGTCTTACCTAAATCGATCAATAAATCAGTCATTATGGTGGTAGTTGATCGTCTTTCCAAGTATGCTCATTTCTATGCTCTTCAACACCCATTTACAACATCCATTGTGGCTCAAATTTTCATGGATCAGGTCTTCAAGCTTCACGACATGCCACATTCTATTGTTTCTGATCGCGGCCCAAATTTCACCAGCAATTTTTGGAAAGAACTGTTCAAGCTACAAGGCACCCAATTGCATCTCAACAGAGCTTATCATCCCCAGACTGATGGTCAAACTGAAGTTGTCAAAAAGTGTTTGAAAAATATTTGAGGTGTTTTTCCTCAGAAAATAAAAATTAGTGGGTTCAATGGTTACCACTAGTTCAATAGTGGTACAACACTTCATACCATAGAGATACCCACATGACTCTTTTTGAAGTGGTATATGGAAAAAATCCACCTTTAGTTCTCTCATATTTTATAGGTGTCTCGATGGTCCAGGCAGTTCACCAAACACTTACAGTTTGAGAGGCTATTCTTTGTACCCTCAAAGAAAATTTGGTCATAGACCAGAACCACATGAAGCAACAAGTAGATTAAGGTCGCTCTGAACATCAATTTGTAGAAGGGGATCAAGTGTTTCCTTGAATACAACCTTACAAGCAAAATTCCCTCAGGGTTGACCATTGTAAAAAAATGGCGCCCAAATTTTATGGCACTTATACTATTCTCAAGCACGTGGGATAGGTGGCCCATCAGTTAACTTTTCCCAATCATTCTAAGATCCATCCTTTTTTTCATGTTTCCTGTTTAAAGAAGGTGATTGGAACTAAGTGCCAAAATCAAACCAAACTTCCTGAGTTAGACGAAGAAGGCTCCATTTGGATACAACCACAAGCAGTTTTAGACCAGCATGAGCATCGTTTGCATCAATGAACCATCAATTAAGTGTTATTCCAATGGAAAGATACAACTCCAACGGATGCCACTTAGGAACCAACTACCATTCTATAGAAATTTCCACATCTCAAGCCTTGAGGACAAGGATGTTTTTAAGGGGGAGGACATGTTAGGTACCTAACCCCTCACATAGGTAGAATAATATATTTTGATATAATAAAGTTCAATATTAATAAGGCCTAGAAGTAAGGAAGAATAAGTCCAATGTGATAATACCTAATAGAAGCTTCTTCTTCTAGAAGGATCTTCCTCTAGATGGTTCTTTTGATAGACATATTTAGTATAAAAAGGAGTCAAGGGTATGAGAACATTTATCTTGGATATTATTGTAATAGATATCTACTCTACTGGAGGTTTCCCCCTCAAAGAGGCAAGTGAACATTTCTCTCAGTAATCAAAGTGCTCTTTCTGGTGTTATTATAGTATCATCTTGGTATTATTGTGGTGTTGTTATGATTATATTGTTGTTCATCTGCCATTTCTAGCTATTTATTTTTATTCTGCATAATTTTTATATCTGGAATATTACAGAGGTTAGGTCCCTAGCATGCCCTTCCACTTAAAAATATCCTCATCCTCAAGGTTTGACATGAGGAATTTTTTTCAGAATGGTAGTTGGATCCCAAGTGGCATCTATTGGAGTTGTATCTTTCCACTGTAATAACACTTCCTTGATGGTGCATTGACTGAGACAAAACTCATGCTAGTCCAAGACTATTTGTGGTTGCAACTAGATGGATCCTTATTCATCCAACTCAGGAAGACTAGTTTGAGTTTGGAACTTAGTTCCATTCACCTTCTTTAAGAAGGAGACATGAAAAACAAGATGGAGCTTAGAATGATTGGGCAAAGCTAGTTGATAGGCCACTTGTCCCACATGCTTGACAACTGTATAAGGACCACAAAATTTGGGTGCTAGTTTTTGAGAATGGTCAGCCTTGAGTGAAGTCGGCTTATAAGGCTGCAGTCGAAGAAACACCTTGTCCCCTTCAAAAAAATGACTTTCTAAGTGACCTTGATATGTTTGTTTCTTCATGTGATTCTAAGCCATGACCAAATTCTCTTTGAGGGTATGTATAATAGCCTCTCGAATTGTAATAGTTTGGTCAAACTCCTGGAACTTCAATACACTAGGCATATATGAGATAACTGAAGGTGGAATTTGTCCATATACTACTTCAAAAGGAGTCATGCGAGTAGTTGTATGGTAATAAGTGGTGTACCACCATTCAACTAGGGGTAACCAATGACCCCATTGATCTTTACTTTCAAATGAAAAACACCTCAAATCTATTTCCAAACACTTGTTGACTAATTGAGTTTGATCATCATTTTGGGGATGATAGGCGGTGCTAAGATGTAATTGGGTTCCCTATAGCCTGAAAATTTCCTGCCAAAAATTGCTCGTGAAAGTTGTACCTCTATCAGAAACAAAAGAATGAGGCATGCCATGAATCTTGAAGATATGATCCATGAAAATTTGAGCCACAATGGAGGCAGTAAATGGGTGTTGAAGAGCACATAAATAAGCATACTTGGAAATACTTAACTACCACAATGATGACTAAATTATTGCGCGATTTAGGTAAGCCAACAATGAAATCCATAGAGACATCCCTCCAAATAGTGGGTGGAATCAGAATCAGTTGTAGTGTGCTAAGGGATTTGATTGTTTCTCCCTTGTTGCATTGACAAACATCACATTCTACCACAAAAGTTTGAACATCTTGTTTCATACCATCACAGAAAAAAAAAAGCGTTTGACCCTATCATAGGTTTTGGTAAACCCTGAGTGCCTAACTATGGGTGTAGCATGCAGCTCAAAAAGCACTATGTATTAAAGTTGTAACGGTTTACTTAAATGTAGATGGCCTTTGTAGAGAAGCTCATAATTGTGCCAAGAGTACCCTGCGAAAACTAGAGAATTGGCTTGCAATTGTTGGATCAGACATGAAATTTTGGGATCTTGCAACCATTCCTCACAAACATCTTGGAGCCAATATGATACAGTGAAGGAGAGGGAAAAACTAGACCCTTCATCTTCATATTTTCTTGAAAGAGCATCAACAACCACATTGTATTTTACTTTCTTGTAAATGATCTCATAATCATATCCAAATAGCTTAGTCACCCATTTTTGTTGCTCCATGGATGAAGGAAGTTGCTCAAGAAAATACTTGAGGCTCTGATGTTTTGTCCTAATTTGGAATAATTTTCGCAATAGATAATGGTGTCAGATATCCACTACACAAAAAATAACCAACATTTCCTTTTCATAGATTGATTGGCCCAAATGTCACTTTGACAGTTGCTTGTTGGTAAAGTCCAAAGGTCATCCATCTTGCATAAGGACTGATCCAATTCCTCTCTTGGAAGCATCACATTCTAGAATAAAGGTTTTTATGAAGTCAAGAAGGGACGGGACATGAGTGGCACACATAGCCACCTTCAAGGCTTGAAAGGAATGATCAATTGTTGGAGTCCAATTGAAATAATTCTTTTAAGGAGAGTAGTGAGAGGCGCCACAATATTTCCATAATTCTTAAAAAACTTGCGATAATAGATTGGTAAACACAAAAAACCATGTAAGATTTTAAGAGTCTTAGGGCGAGGAAAATCCTACATAGCTTTAATATTCTTAGGATCCACCCTAACACCTACCTTTCCAACAATATGACCCAAGTACTTGACTGTCAAGGCTCCAAAATCACATTTAGATTGTTTGAGGAAAATTTGTTGCTAAGAGAGTAGATGAAGAACTTGATCCACATAAGCAAGATGGGTTGTCCAAGTTTTCACTATAGATGAGAATATCATCAAAGAATACTAAGAAAACATTATGGAGAAAAGGATAGAAGATATGATTCATGAGGATTTGGAAAGTAGAGGGAGCATTACATAAGCCAAATGGAATGACCAAGAACTCATAGTGGCCCTCATGAGTTTGAAATGTAGTCTTAGGAATGCCTGCCTCTTTCATACATATCTAGTGGTAGCCAGAATGAAGATCAAGTTTAGTAAAGATATGGGCACCACTTAATTCATCCAAGATATCATCAATGACATGAATGGTATATTTGTCTTTGATGGTGATTTTGTTGAGGGCACGAAAGTCATGATACATGCACCAAGATCCTTCTTTCTTAAGTACCATGAACATAGGATAATAATAGGGGCTAGTACTAGGATGAATAACACTTGTGGAAAGCAATTCATGAAAAATTTTCTCAATTTCATTTTTCTCTAAAAAGGGATGACGATAGGGATGAACATTGGGAGGAAGGTTGTCGAGGATTAGGGGAATGGAATGATCATGAACACCACGGGAAGGAGGAATTCCTTAGGGAGTGGAAAAAATAGCTTGATGTTTGGAGATGATGGATTGGTATGTCAGGAGGCACAGAAGATGTCTTGGTGGTGTGAATGGAATGTAGTTGTGCAATAATGTCAGGGTGACCTGTTGTGATTCCTTGGAACTTATATTGTTGGACATCCTAGTTGAATTTTATGGTTACTTCATTAAAATCCATGAGAATGGGGCCTAGAGTCCTCAACCATTCGACACCCAACACAATGTTGCAACCACCCATGTTGATAGAAAACATACGATATTTCATGTGGTACTGACCAATTTGGAGATTCACATTTTCACAAATCCCCCCACATTTCATGGACCTGGTATTGGAAATCATGATTTAAAAGTTTTTGACTGCTCAGATATAACAATTAGCTTCTTGGGAAATGTGACGATGAATAAAATCATGGGTGTTTCCACTATCAATGAGGATGATGAGATTTCAATGCTTAATGTAACCAATTAGCTTGAGGGTTTTGGGAGAAGACAATCTAGTGAGAGCATTCAAGGAAATGACTGGTTCAACTTCTTGGGGGTCTGAGGGTGGATTTAGGGCAATGGATCCAGGTGAATCAACCATAGGGGGAGCCTCAACTTATTCTTTAGAAAAATCCTCAGAGATGGCCATAAAAAGATTTTGTTCCTTACACTTGTTCCTACAAAAATATTTGTCATCACAATTATAGAAAAGGCCCTTGAGTTGGCGTTCAACCGTTTATTTCTAGGTCAATTTCTATATCTTTAGTGGAGTGGAAGGAGGATCAAGAGTGACTGGTTTAGGGTGAGGAATAAAATATGTTTTTTTGGTATGATAAAAGACAACCTGTTGTGCTTCCTTAGATCTTTTGGTAGCTTCCACCCAAATCTGGGGGCAAGACATGAGGATGTGGGCATGGATATCATCCTTGAGGCCACTGATAAAAAAAACATCAAAAATGCCCTCCGTGCAAAAATCTAATTGCATGAAAGAAACTATAAATTATTCCATTGTGCCAGATTGTTTCAACTTATTCAACCGACTTAAATGGTGGGTGTCAGTATCAAAGCGTTCATAAATCTCTGCAACAAATTGTTTCCAAGACACATACCCTTGGCAGAATTTTTTTCTCCATTTCCACCATTGCCAAGGTTCTTGATCTAGATGGAGAACACCATACTGGAGTTTGGCCAACTCATCTATAATTTCATACAAAGTTAAATAATGTTCCATTTGAGTTACCCAGCTAGTGATATCCGAGCCATAAATTTTTTTCACATCCACTCGTGGAAGGTGTAGGTCACGCTAAAAGTGATGGCAGTAGAAAGTTTGGTCATTTGAGAAAGTTTCACCTTCAAGGTGCAAAGGTGGGTCAGAGGAGGTAAGGTCTCCCATAATATTCAACTTGGCATAGATCCTTCTAGCGAAGGAATCAATTTGGGTAGAGAGTATTGTTTCAGGGTTTCCATTTTTGCATTTATCATGGAATGGATTTTTTTATTGAAGGTAGTAATATTGGCATTGATTTGTTGCACCCTCTGGAACATTAGATGAGAAGGTATTGAGGCAAGCTTTGAGTTCTTGGCTAATAATGTGAGCCATGATGAAGGGGGGAACTGGAAAGGGGAAGGGGGGACCACACATAAAAGTGGTTATGGTTGAAGTGGATCATGAAAATCAAGGTGACAAGGAGAATTCAATGGGGTAAGTACCAAATAAAGGGGCCATAAGGGGATCAGGTATATATATATATATATATATGCTGAAAAAAAGATAGTTATGACTGCGATCAGGGCGAAGAGAGGAATCCAATGAGATAGGGATAAAATAATGGTGTAGGAATGAGGCCAAAGTGTCCCTTTCTAGATATATGTTTCAACTCCATATTCTAGATTCTTTTAGGTTCTATTCCTTTGAGAGAGACATCATGGTCATATTATCAGAAGGTGAAGGCATTTCCATATTTTTAGTGTAGTAGGTTCCAAAGAAATAAGATATTGAATACCTAAAGAAACATATATTTTTCCTGCATATATGATGAACAAGTAAACATTGAGGATATAGTATTCAAAAGTAAGTTCCACCTAGTACACCAAACCTTCACATTGAGTATGTTTAAGGCTTAAGATGTTGACAGGAAAGGATTCAAAAGCATTTGTATGGAAGCCTAAATTCTTAACCTATTTTTTTATCAATATTATTTGGTGTAGTACCATGATCAACCATAATAAGGACACTTATGGGCATACAATATGAAATTTTCAAGTTTATCTAACCTAGTCATTGTATCAAGTGAGGCTAAAGGTTCTCATATTCCTAATGGTGAAGGGAATAGTCTTATGCACTAATAATTATCTAGTTTCCTAGGAAGTTTATCATTTGAAAATTCATATTCAAAGTTAGATAGTTGTAGGTATTCATCTTGAGTATTTTTTCCCATAGTTTTATGGGGTGCTTGAGCCATCACCACCATAGTTTCTCCCCCATGACTTAATTTACCTTCTGTGGATCCTTGAGTCCTAGTCCACCGAAATATTTAGGTTTGCATATCTTATCCCAACCAACCAACACCCACTTCTTATTTGGGTGATTCCCGTGCCATAAGAAGTTGTGTTGAATGTTCCTGATGGCTCAAATGAAAAACTGTGGTGCTGATAAGGAAATGAATAGGTAGGTTGGCAAGGCTAGAAGAACATACTTTAGGAGCACCAACATAACTGGAAGATTAAGAGTTCTAAAGGTACAGTTGCTGGGTTTATTGGATATGGATAGTAGCAGGTTGTCCTAGGAGATGTTGTGTGTGGTCGCTCCTATTAGAATAATGCCTAGATAATTGGATGGAAGGGAGCTCTTGGGAACACCCAATAAGTGAGATATATGGTTTTGGATAGTCACCGGGGTATTGAATAAGTAGAGATTAGATTTTTCATGGTTTAAGGCCATTCCCAAAGCTTCAGAAAAATCAGTGAGGAGAGAATTGAGTTTGATGGCTTCTTGGGCTATTAGAGTGTTCATCAGGAGGGTGTGATTGACAAACTAGATGTGAGAATGAGCTAGTTGAATATTGTGAAATGGAAGTCCTTTAACGGAGCCTTCTAAAACATAATCTTTAATGTAGCGGCCCAGTCCTTCCGGCATTATGACAAAGAGGAAAGGGGAGAGGGGGTCCCCTTGATGGATTCCTCTAGTGGGAGAGAAGGGTTGGGAGGGAACACCATTGACCAAGATAGAGAAGAAGGCCAAAGAAGTGAGCCTCATAATCCAGTCTACCCAGTGGTTGTCGAAGCCAAAATTTTCAAGGAGGGAGCACATATACTGCCATCTGATTCTGTCAAAATCTTTAGAGAGGTCGAGATTGATGGGCATACCTCGGGTCTTTGTCATTTTCAACGAGTGGATGACCTTGTGCGCTAGGATGATGTTGCCCATGATTTTCATGCCTTGCACATAGCCCACTTGCTCTTTGGAGATAATAAAAGGAAGAATCGGTTTGAAACACATGGCTACAACCTTTGTGATGATTTTGTAGATGACATTACAAACAAAAATCAACTTGTATTGTTTTGGGTGCATGATCCTCTCCTCCTTAGGGATGAGCATTATGAAGGTGGCATTAAATGTTGAGAGGAATTGAACTAAGGTTCTAGATTCCTCCACCACTTACCAGACTTCTTCTCTGATCAATGCTAAAAAATAGTGGAAGAAGTTTGTTGTGAATCCATCTGGAGCAGGAGCTTTTCCTGGGGGAATTTCCTTGACAAATTGATAAACTTCCTCTTGAGTAATGGGTCTCTTTAGGGCTTCATTTTGTTCTAGATTTATTAGGGAGGGTATGTTCCTAGTGATTTTGTTGATTGCTAGCATTCTGTCATCAATGGTTTCAGTTAGGAGTTCTTTGTAGTAATTGGTTAGTTCTTCTACAATCATGTTATGCTCCCTAATTGGGTTACCCTGAGCGTCCTCTAACTGGGTTATTTTTTTGATGTATCTATGATGCACCATTGATCAGTGAAATAATTTGGTGTTCTTTTCGCCCTCTTTGAGCCATTGTACCCCGGGTTTCTGAAGTTGGAGAATTTCCTCCTGCTTCTTCCTTTCTTCCAATTCTATCTTAAAATCCTCTTCTTCCTTCATTAATTTTGTAGTTTTGATTCCTAATATGAAGGTCTTTTGGAGGGTTTCCAATCACTTCTCAATTTCTTACATTCTTTGAAGGATGTTCCCAAAGACAATTTTATTCCAGTGCTTTAGATGTGCCTTAAAATTTTTGAGCCGATGCTGGAATTTGTACATGCAGGTACCATGTTCTATTTCTTCTTGCTTCCACCACGAATTTGAGAGTTGTTGGAAATCAGGGTGGGTTAGCCATAATTTATCAAATATGAAGGGATTGAGTTTGGGCATAGATCTTGCATCGAGACAGAGCGATATGGGCTAGTTGTCCGAGCCGACTTTTGGTAGAATATTGGCCTCAATGGAAGGATATTCCATAAATAGAGCTTCTGAAATGACAAAGTGATCTAGCCTACAAGCTACCTACTAGTTTCCAGATCTTTGGTTGGACCAGGTGAACATACCATTCATTTAAATAAGTTATCTTTGTCTAGTGTGCTCTAAGGTCCATAAGCATTTGTGATCTCTCTTTCTTTGGTAGATCCTTTTACTTTGAAGTGATCCATGATCAGTCCTACAATGGATAAGGGCTTATCTATGATGACTGTTGCGGGGTTCCATAAGATCGCTAGACTACTTGTCACCCCACTTGAGTCAATGTGAAGGGAGTCGCAACCTCTCCAACAATGCCAAAATATGATCTCTTCTTCTTCTCCAGCACATTTTGTCTCCTGAAAAAGGAGAACATATGGATTCTCAATGTGTATGGAGTCTCGAAGACTCTTCTTGGATATTCCATTGAGTCCTCTAATATTCCAAGCTATAATCTTCATCACGATGAGTTGGGAGGTGGATAGAGGTATCCCTCTGTGAGAGTTTGAACCTGGCCTCAGTAGAGCATAAAGTTCCCTACTTCCTTGATAAGCTATTGGGTGGATTTATGTGCCCGTATTTTATTTTCCTGAGGGGTGTGTTTTGGTTCAGTGGTTGGATCTAAGGATATACCTAGTCAGGATGTGGAGCCTGCAGTGGAGTCTATTAACACCTTCTGAACTTTTCTGAGTTGTTCCAAAGGAATTGTGTGCATATCCTTTTGGTTGAGGGCTTCCTCTAGTTTTTTGAGATCTATGTCCGATAGATCTTGCCCATCTAAATTCATAAGAGTATCCCCATTTTCATCCGGCTTATCCCGTAGGTGATCTTATTTTCCTTTTTCATATCGCTACGAGGCTTTACCATTTTATTTCTTCTAGCTATCCATTTTGTGTGGATCGCCAACCTCTTCTTCTATGGGTAGTTGTTTAAGAATGTCGTAGGAGTTCTTGGTGGTTATTTTTGGGGTGTTGTATTGATTTTTATTCCTGGGTGGGTGACGTTTATAGCCTGTGACTGTGGTGAATCCATCTTCTTTCTTACCCTCTCCATATTTGGGGATCTGGGCATTCAAGGGGTAGTCCTGAAAGAGGTGGTCATGATCATGACATTTCCTCTAGCGGAATGGAATATGGTCATAATCTATTGTTTGGTTCTAGTCTTCATCCTGATACTCGAGGGTTAATGAACCCGGTAGAGCTTTTCAGATATCCATGTAGACACATATCCTAGCATAAGAGGTGTATTTTATTTTCTTTGTGGCTTCTGAGGATTTAACATATCGTCCCATAGTCTTTCCTATAACCATTAGTATTTCCTCCAGCCAAAATTCCTACGGAAAGGAATAAAGCCGGGTCCATACTAGGGCCATTGTAAAATATTCCTTCTTTGGGCTAAGGTGGTCTGTCAAAAAATGAAGGAATCACCTTGCCAAGTTGTAGAAGTATGGCCCATTGTGAAATATTATGTCCTTGTATTCCAGGTTGTAAAGGATGATTGTGAAGAACCCTTTTGAGCTCAGATGGACTTCGTAGTTTCCCTTCGGGTTCCTCCAATCTTTGATCCATCTCAAAAGATCTTGTTTTGAAGGCCAAAGAGCAAGGAACTTTCCTATTAGGGCGTGCTCTCACATGAACTCAGTGTGTTCTCCAACCTTGGTTGAGCTTATGAGATATCTTGGAGGTTTTTTCGATTGGGAAATGCATTTTCCTAGTTCCCATCCTTGATATGCCTTTGGATGAGACGTGATTGGTTCCATATCCATTGATTTGTTGAATCCCTACTCTTCGTCCATGAGATGTTCTCTCAGGTGCAGCGAAAACTCAAAGGTAGAACGTTTGGCCCACATTCCAGCTCTATCGTTCGATGCTACATTCCTATACGAGGGGGGTTCCCCCCCCCTCTAGACTCATCGTGATCCATCAGCTGCGAGGTGTCTCGTCAAACCAATGTGAATCATGCATCCATTTTGCCTACAGGCGAGGAAAAGAATACAAGTTCTATTATGGATTCGCTAGGGTTTCCATTTAGCATCAACACCTTGCAAATTGCATGTGAAATAATGCATGTTAAAACAACACTTATTTCAAATTGAATTTACCTACTATATGACGTTAATGATCACTGTGATACTCATCCTTTCCAAAGAAACAATGGAAGACATTTGGAAAGTGTAATTCATGTTGAGTTTTAAGGGAGGTTTAATAATATATTAATGTATTAATTAATTAACACATTACATTATAATACATGTGAATTAATTTATTATATATAGTTACATTAATACATTAATATATAAATAACATTTTGTTTCAACACGATGGTATTCACACATTAAGGAGCTCTGCAAACAATTCCCTGCAAGGTTTATGGATTTAATGTTCCAGAACCCCTCTGACCTGACCTCTTCTGACCTCCTCTATAAACGCTGAACGTTGTTTCTTAGTGGCTCTGAACGCCACAAAAAAATGGGTATATAAGGGGGGGTGAAAACCCCCTCTTACTATAACACCGCAGTAAATGACCCGAAGAATGCCAGAGTGCACCATCTATCCTTTGAGATGCCTATGTACAAGTGAGAATAATACCTGCAAGAAGAAATGGCTGGAAGCAAGGAATTGAATATGGATGCAGATGCCTCGCATCCAAAAGTAGATCAGTTCTGGATACCTGGAAAATGTATCCGCCAAGCCCTGATTGCACCTAGGTATGTTATCAAAACAACCAGGATAGGGGAGCGTACACAGTTCATGAGGGACCATGCCATGATAGGAAAATTCCTAGGTCTTTGTCCCTCAAAAAAAGACCTATCTCATTGGATCAAGGTGTGGTGGAACCCCAAGGGATACTATGAGCTCCAACTAAGCTCCAAAGGATTATTTATAGTATTATTCTACAACTTGGAGGACAAGGACCGAATCTTTGAAGGAGGACCATATTTCTACAACTTTGCTGGTCTCTACCTATGATTCTAGACAGATCACTTCTACCGAGAAAAGGAAAACTTTTCCTATGCACCAATATGGATTCATCTCTATTCCCTACCTCAAGATTTTTGGTTAGATGAAATTTTAATGGTCTTAGGTAACACCCTGGGTAACTACATCAAATCTTCTGAAACTACTAAACAGAGAAAATACACCTCCTATGCAAGGATATGTATCTATATGAACATCTCCAAATCTCTGCCAGGCACAGTTACCCTAGAATAGGAAGATGAGGAATGGGCCCAAGCCATCGACTATGAACATATCCCCTTCAGATGTAGAAAATTCCATGAACATGGGCACCTTTTCAGAGACTTCCCTCTAAATGCTCCCCCCCCCAAAAGGAAGCTGAAGAGAAACCAAAGGAAGGATTCACCCAGGTTCAAAATCGAAGGAAACAATCCCAAAAGAATCCCACAACTGTCAATGGAAAAAAGTACCCGAATAACAACTCATTTGAATCCCTCAAATGCCTTCCAAAGGTAGAAGAGGTGGAAAACCCCCACAAGAATGCGAGGAAAGATCTCACTAAGCACAAGTAAGATTAGTCGTCTCTAGCGATTCATACCCCAACAAATCAAGCAGACCCACATACTCACCTATCCTTAGAGAAAGAACCATAAAGAGAATAAGACAAAGTCATGGAAATGGATGAGCAAGACCTAGCAGAAATCGACCTAGATAGGCTAGAAGAGGCACTCAGCAAGAAGGATCTCCAAACCTTACAAGAGGACCAACTTAGGAAAGTTCATAAGGTATTTTTGGATTCATTAGCAGGGGATACATTCAAGTTGGGGATCAACATATACCCAAACCTGGATCCAAGAAGACACCCAAAGAAAATAAAGGAGGCTCACCAACTAATAAAGGAGGCGAGAAAATATATGATCAACTCGGAACAAATTCAAAAGCTCTCGGAGAGCTCCTCCTCACACCCACCAAATTGTTAAGTATGAATATCCTCACCTATAATATGAGAGGCCTAAATGGAATATCCAATTAAAGGATTCTCTAAAATTGCATCAAAACGGAAGACCTTGATATATTTTTGATACAAGAGACAAACTATGCAGGGTAAACTGCAGAAGATATCATCAAAAGATGTTGGTGTAATTGTGAATCCTATCAAACAGACTCAAAAGAGGCTTCAAGAGGCTTGGCCATTCTATGGAATCCGGCTATATTCATCCTTGATCAAGGCTTCTCCACTCCAAGCACCATCACAACGCACTCCAGAGCCATAGGTTCAGACAAGGAGGGAATGATCACAAACGCCTATGGACCACTAAACAACCAATACAAAAACCTCTTTCTTCAGAGCCTGGCTTACCTAGGTTCTTTAGTAGAGGAAAAGCGATGGATAATAGGGGGAAAATTCGACTTGATTCTCACACTGGAGGAGAAATGAGGGGGGGGGAAAGTGCCTAGAGAAGGATAGCACAAAATTATAGGAACACATAGAGAACCTCATAATGGTAGACATTAAGAATGGAAATGGAACCTACACCTGGACCAACAAAAGACCAGGTCACCAACAAATAGCCTACAGGTTAGATCGCTTCCTCTTTTCAAAAACACTCCTTTTGGAAGTCCCCCTAGTAGACTCCAACATCCTCCTGAAGGCAGGATTAGACCACTAGGCTATTTAGCATTGGGTTTATACTATTGCCACCCCCAAGCTTAAATCGTTTATATTTGAAAAATTTTGGCTCTCCCATCCAGACTTCCAAGAGCTAGCCCGACATTAGTGGAGCACAACGAAAATACAAAGGGGCAAAAAAATGTATTGCTTCCAAAGAAAACTCAAACATTTTAAACAACAGGTGCGCAAATGGAACAAAGAAGTCTTTGGGAACATTTTTCAAGAAAGGAAATTACTAGAACAAAAACTAGAGGAGCTTTAGGTACAAATCATTCAAGCAAGATACACAATCACTCAATAGTAGGAGGAGAATGAAATCAATCGACAAATAGAGGAAAGATATAACCAAGAAGAAATCCTATGGAAACAAAAATATTGAGTTCAATGGCTCAACAAGGGAGAGAAAAACACCAAATTTTTCCATCGTTCCATGATCCACAGATGCCTCATCAATCGCATCTTGAAGATGGATGACTCACAAGGAAACACCTTATTAACTCATCAGGAAATAATGCATGAGATGACATACTTCTACAGAGATCTCCTCTCGGAACCCAATGTGGATCGTACCTCAATAATAGAACGGGTGACCCAAAATATCCCAACTATTATCACCCAGGAACATAATGATGCTCTCATGACACCAATAAGACAAGCAAAAGTGGATCAAGTTATTCAAGAGTTACCCATAGGCTAGGCTCTAGGCCCAAATGGTTTCACAATAGACTTCTTCCACTCCTATTGGCCAATGTTAAGGGATGAAGTGTGGCCGCTAGTGGAGGAATCACGCAGATCAGGAAAAATTATTCCAACACTAAATGCCACTTTCCTCACGCTAATATCCAAATAAGAAATGGTCCCAAACCCAAAGAACTTTAGACACATAACACTTTGCAACATGATCTACAAAATCATCTCCAAGGTCATATCTCTAAGACTCAAGCCAATACTCTCCTTCATCATCTCCAATGATTAATCAGGATATGTCAAAGGAAGGCCAATCATGGACAGCGTCATACTTTTCCATGAAATCATTCACTCGCTCAAAATTACCCACACTCCAAGTATGCTTCTAAAACTTGACCTTTCAAAATCTTTGGACAATTTAAGATAGAAATACATGAAAGATCTCCTATCGGCTTTCGATTTCAACAAGGATTGGATCTCTTGGATAATGAACCTCATTTACTCAACCTTTTTCTCAATCCTCATTAATGGAGTCCCATGTCAACCCTTCTCCCCTACAAGAGGTATAAGGCAAGGCGACCCTCTCTCCCCTTTCCATTTTGTCAAAATGGCTGAAGGCCTAGGATGTTATATCAAGGCTTCAATTCAAAATGGATCCCTCCAAGGCCTTCCTCTTCATGGGTTACAAATGACAACCTCCCACATCCAATTTTTTGATGACACACTGCTAATGAACACCCCCACCATGCAGAAAACAAATAAACTAAGCTCCACCCTCTTTGATTTCAGCGAAGCCTCTCGCACCTCCTTTAATCTGGCCAAGTCACAACTTTTGTTTTTTAATACTCCTGAAGCAATCCAACAACACCTATCTCAACTTCTGAATAAACCTGTCTGCACTCTACCCTCTCACTACCTGGGACTCCCTCTTTCTGACTCAATATCCAATAACATCTCCTAGGATTCTCTCCTACTCTCCATTACCAACCATCTTAGTAACTAGACCTTTCATTCCCTCAATCTTCGAGCAAGAATAGTTCTCTTAAAGTCATTCCTACAAGCCATCCCAGCTTACCTCTTTAGCCCTAGCTACCCTACAATCAGCCATAAAAAAAATAAAGAATCTGCAAAGAAACTTTCTATGGCATGGACACAACTCGAACAAAAAATGGGCCCTAGTCATCTGGGACAAAGTCTGCAAGCCCAAATATTTAGGTGGTCTAGGCGTCCAAGATCTTGGAAAATTGAATAGAACCATGGGAGCAAGAATTTGGTGGAGATGGGTTAAAACACCAAGATATATCTAGGAAAAACTCTAGAAATTCAAGAATTCCCCAAACACACATCAAATCCATCTTATTAGAATGTAGAAGAAAATTCATGGCTCCAACATATAGAATGTGACCTGGAAAAATAGGCCACTCATATAGGAACATGCTTTCTGGGAAGTTCACAATGGCCAGAATGCCCTATTATGGACGGATTCCTAGCAGCAAATGCCACCCCTACAATAGGAAGAAAATCTACAATCCTACGAAAATCACATTCAAGATCTTGCCACTCTCTAAGTGGAATATTTTTGGATAGATACCCCCAACATTTCTCTTTGGAGAAACTGGAAATCTACCCATCAGGAACTCCAAGTGGCCAGCGACTATGACCTACGGCACTGGAAACAAGCAACTTCCCAAAGGAAAATCTGGAAAAGCATATACCAAGACATTCTCAAATGGGGATACACACCTCATTGAAGATTTACTCTCAAGGAGGGATACACTCTACAGAATAAATTCCATAAAATTCAAAAAGATAGAATCTGGACAAAAATATGGAAATACAAACTGTAGCCCAAAATCTCTACATTCCTCTCGCTTCTACTTCTAAACAAGATCTTAACCTGGGACAATCTTCAAAGACGAAGTTTCATTGGTCCCTTAATTTTCCATCTCTTCCATCTCCAAGATGAAACCATGGAGCACCTCCTAAACAATTTTCCACTCAGTGGGAACTTATGGAACCAGGCTACTCAACTCATGAGAAAAAACAAATGAGTTAAAAACAACATCATAAGCACCATCAGGGGACTGTGGTTCCAGGTCCTTCAAACTTCGTATCCTGAACAAATCCTGGAAACTCTTACCAAACTTCATAGTTTGGAAACTATGGAAAGAGAGGAACAAAAAAATCTTTCATTCCCAACCCTCCCCTCCTATCCTCCTCTAGACTATAATCATTATGCATCTCCAGGAAACTCTTCATCCTCATTTTTGGACCAAGGAAGACTTCTCGACTGACCCATGTGAGTTCTCGCTCCTTTAATCTTAGGGCTTCTCGTTTCCATACTCCACCCCTCCTCAGTAGCCCCCCCTAATGTCAAAATCCCTCAGTCCCTCTAAGTGGCTTGCCCCTGCTTGACTTCCACAAAGTCAATTTTGATGGCGCATCAAAGGGAAATCTATGACACTTAGGCTATGGAGCGGTCATAAGAAATAGACAGGGCCAAATTCAAAGCCTCAATGCAGAAAATCTAGGATGCGACACCAACAATTCAACACATGTTTGGGGTCTTATCAAAAGAATGAAAATGGATCTAGATCAAAACCTCACCTATCTGATCATTGAAGGAGACTCCAAAATCATAATAGACTTGGCAACAAAAATCCTGAATGGAAGAGATCTAGGGAAAATCACTCCGAGTTGGTGCCTCCTTCAAGGAACTTCTCACACCCTCTCTTACTCTAACCCCCTCACACATTCGGCAAAGTGAAAATAAAGTTGCAGACAGAATGGCCAACGTAGATGTTGAATCCATGCAACAGATCATTTTGCACGATTCCAGGCAGTCCCAAAGCTCACCCCTCTGGCTCCAAGGCAAGGAGCTTGCCCAGCTGGACGACCCCAACCTGGACGGGGTGTCACCTTTGATTACTTAGAAAATCTTCCAAGTAAAAAATGATCAGAGGCTAAGGAGAGAGGGTGACCATAAGTGTAAATGCAGAAGATCAATAACCGACAGATGATTCTGGGAATTCAACAATCAGGAGTCAGAGGCGCAGAGGGAGTTGCTTTCCAAAATTGCAGAGTCATGAAACACGAGTTCGCGGAACACAAGAGAGGATCTAAACCATTGGAGCATGAGGAGATCTTGACCGTCGATCTCGTCCCATTGTTCCGACGAGGGAAGATTTTGGGAACTTGGCAATCGAGAGTCCGCAACATGGAGGGAGATGTTCTCCAAAGTCGCAAAGTCGCGAAACGCGAGAGAGGTTTTGGACCTTTGGAGCATGAGGAGATCTGAACAGTTGATCTCGTCCCGAAGGACTCACAAGTTCGGGTATCGGGAGAAGGGGAACACTCATTCCTTCATTATCATGAAACGTGAATTCCCAAAATCGAGAGAAACGAAGTGTTGCGAAATGCAAACTCGCAATTTGACTGCAATTGTGAAAAACAATGTAATTTTGTAACCAATAGTTCTACCTTGAGTTGCAGGCATTTATATGTACCGAGTTAGGCTAGAAGTTTTTTTATAAGCTCACAGTTAACAATAATATAAAGATCCACTCTTATTAAAAAAAAAAAATTAGATAACTATATAAACAAATGTATTAATACTTTTATTTATATTTTACATTAATGTAATAATTAATTTATCTATTAATACTTTTAATTAATTAATACATTAACTTTATATTATATTTTTTTTAATATGTTTATTTTCAATCAACAACGATCACATCTCATTTAAATAAAAAGTAGTTGAGATACCAATTAAAAGATGAAAAATGGGGCCGACCTATGTAAAATCTTTTTACTTAAATATGTTTATTACTTACAAATTATATCTAATTCAAATATAAGTGACAAAGAGCTTTTGAATTTTACCAAGTTACATCTAATTGTATATAATCTGTGCCACATAGAAAGTCGTCAAGGGAGGTGAGGATGATGGAAGGTTCGACTGAAACAGTAAATCGCCCGATGTTGATCATCATCGGCGTTTCAAAGGAGTTGCTGCTCAGAATAATTGTAGACGGGGAGATGAGAATAACTGTAGATGGCAAGATAATAATAGCTCAAGACAAAAGAGATTGTCCTGTGCTGATCATCATTCGTCCAAGTCGCGTTACAAAGGAATTGTTGCTCAAAATAACGGTAGATGGGGTGCTAAGATCCAGACAAGAGGAAATAAACTTTGGTTGGGAACTTTTGATCGTCAAGAACAGGCTGCAATAGCATATGACAGGGCTAACCTCAAACTAAAAAAACACGAAAAGCAAGGGCCCATGAACTTTCTCAGACATTATTACAGCAAGGAAATTGGATTCCAGGACATGTACGGCAAGCAGGAGATACTAGATATGATCAAAGACCATTCCTACGAAGAGAATTTCAGGAGGTTTATGACTTCATGGGACCAATTAAGTGCTGATACGAGCCCGCACAAGAACAATAATAGTGAAGGTGGTGATATAGAGGGGAAGAGAGAACTTCTGTTCAGGAAACAGGTGACACCTAGTGACATTGGAAAGCTTAACAGGTTGGTCCTTCCAAAAAATCAGGCAGAGCGTTATTTTCCACTGATTTTTCCTCTGCATGAGGAGCATGGGAAACGAGAGGTGTTGGTATTCAAGGACGAGGAAGACAGGTTATGGGAGTTTGGTTACATGTTTTGGAAGAGCTATCTGCTGACCACTGGATGTTAAAGCTTTGTGAAGGACAAAGATTTAAGAGCCGGGGATATTCTTTGCTTTGAGAGATGCAATTCATGCAATATAATCACTGTCATTCATAACACTAAAGGTGAACATCATGACGAAGAGGAACATCATGTCCAATCAGTCCAGCCTCTAGGTGAAAGCAGCAACTCTAATGGTGAAGCTTCATCTGAAACGTGCCAATCAACAAATCTATAATTGTATGGCTTCAAAAAAACACAAGTATTTAAAGTGAGCTTCTAGATCTTTTTCCTGGTAGGAGAGAATATTTCTAAGAATAGGCTTAACAAATTCTAGATCATTTTCCTGGTATGGGAGAATATTTCTAAGAATAGGTTTAACAAAATGTGGGATAGAGTTATAATAGATGCAAGATTTGTCAAGTGTTACAACCATACCCATTTATTTATAATACAGAATACAGAGAAAAAACATTTCTGATCCCTTTCTGATCCATACACAAAACACTTTTCTAGTCCATGCACAAAACACATGACGTCATCTGCAAAAAGGATAGATGAGAGACTTTCTTTATCTAATACTTTAATGCGTGAGAGCCTCTTTCCTTAGGGCTTCCGAATTTTTTTTACAGAGGGATTCTATAGTAAGAAGAAAGAGAAAAGTTGAGATAAAATAACCTTGTCTTAAACTATGCGATGCTCTGACGTATATTGGAGGAGCCCCATTGATGAACACCACAAACCAGATGATAAGGGTAGGGTTTTTAACTAGAGAGTCGTTATGAAATGATATAAAATAATAGCACAAGGAATTTCATAGAAGCAACTGCATAAGTAATACGCATTTTGACATTCTAACGAAGAAATACAAGTACTCTGTTTAATGAACAAAGAAAGGAAAACGTCATGGAGAATTTATATATAATCAGAGGTGTAATATTTTTAATGGAAAAAAAATGAAAATAGGATAAATGCATTAAACCCTAGAGCCAATGATCACGTAGTCTTGGAAAAAAGGTTTACTGGTGATACCATACGATACCCACGACTTGATTACCAAAGAAGGTATATTCAAAATTTTCTCACAAAGTATTAGAGGGCCAAATAATTTTGGGTAACCATTTCTTTAAGAGTAAGTCAAATACAAACTGTGTTTAAAACATAGTTCTTATATGGAGAATTTTTTCCATGTAAAAGATATGACCGAGATTAAAATAATAGTACCCTGGTTATTAATTTTAAGAACTACCACGATAGTGTGCGGTTACTATGAAGAGACGTCAATCACCATGACGATGGGTTTCAAGAAAAATCAATAGAACAAAAAATAAACTCCTATACGAAACTATCCACTGAGCGTCAACGAAACTAACCACTGACCTCCAACGAGACGAGGAGAGAAATAAAAAAGTACAATAAACAGAGATAAAAAAAAATTATACATAACCAAAATACATTTCAATAAAACAGAGCCATGGTATTCAAATTTCTCTCCAATAAATAGGGTATTCTCATTATATAAAACAGAGCCATGGTATTCAAATTTCTCTCCAATAAATAGGGTATTCTCATTATAACTATAGGACAAGATGAAAAAATAATACTCATGGAAGTTCTAGTTATCGCCCATAATAGAAACTTAACAATGTGTTCATTTAAGTAGCAATGATGCCATCTAGCCTTATCATGATGCCATGTCCATGTGACTACATACAGACTTATCATTATCCTTTAAATTTAGATGGAGTATCATAGCCACAATAAGCTTGTAATTCTTGTGGGAAAACTCCAGGACTCTAGTATGTAGTGATAGCGACAGTTTGCAGTGAATGCTTCCAAGGGTCACAACAACCCTGTACCCAAGCAAAAACCCAGCATTTGTTAGTTTATCGTAATTAATATACGAGGATTAAAAAGGAAGTTACTAGATGGGAATAAGAATAAGTTATATTCTTACCCGAGACCCCAGACTTGTGTAGCCAGCAAGTACGTTGGAGACTAAGAGTGATCACTTTCAAATGCAGGGAGAACCTATAAATGACCAGATAAATGATATTACAATCTAACTATGTGAATAAACCGAAAGAAAAATTGATGTAACTAGTTCTATAGTCTACGTTCCTTCCCTAGTTTGAGGACATATTGTAAAACCAAAAGAGTAATACGGAAGAAAATGAAACCCTACGTTTGACAGAACGGGAAAAGACCCCAGTACCCACCAGATATCAGCAAAAAGGATTAGTGGTTTGATAGAAAACTCCTTTCCAATATGTAGTCAAGTTGGCATACTAGTATGGTGAAGGACTAAGAGTAAAATGTATGGTGCCGACAACTGGAAGCAGTTTTTGTTAGTCCCGATATTTAACTAGAGTCTACTGGAACTCTAACATTAACGAAGTCAAGTTAACACAAGCTTTGAAGTGATGTGAGGAAGTACAACTTTGCCAACTTGTAAGTTTTGGGCATGGTTATGGTTATATTTTACTAATGTTATAAACTTTTGATTATTGATAATTGGTCAATAGATTTTAGATGGTGTATTAATTATGCTTATAAACCTTTGATTTTGGATTTGTAATATTAGTGATAATTAGTCTTTGGATTCTAGATTGTGTTTTTGGGTATGGTTATGGTTATATTTTACTAATGTTATAAACTTTTGATTATTGATAATTGGTCAATAGATTTTAGATGGTGTATTAATTATGCTTATAAACCTTTGATTTTGGATTTGTAATATTAGTGATAATTAGTCTTTGGATTCTAGATTGTGTTTTTGGGCATGGTTATGGTTATATTTTACTAATGTTATTTTACTAATGTTATAAACTTTTGATTATTGATAATTGGTCAATAGATTTTAGATGATGTATTAATTATTCTTATAAACCTTTGATTTTGGATTTGTAATATTAGTGATAATTAGTCTTTGGATTCTAGATTGTGTTTTAAAGAACACATTGCTTATGGAACATATTACAAAAAGAGTTAGATACTTTACCATAAGAAAGAGGAGATTTAACCAACTCTTAGATCCATAAGGTCCTTCATATAATAGAAGTTATTTACTAAAATAAGTTATAATACTATTGTATAAATAAATGTGAAACAAAATAATATGTAAAGTAAATGGTGATACGATGTTATTTACTAAAATAAGTTATAATACTATTGTATAAATAAATGTGAAACAAAATAATATGTAAAGTAAATGGTGATACGATATCGGGGGTTTACCAAAAGGAAACTTTTATGGAGAGCGAGATAGGTTATAGCTGTGAGGTAGGTTAGGGTGTAGGGTGTTGAGATTGGGGTTGGAAATGAGACAAAAGTGAGAAAAATCATCCGACCTTCAAGAACGTGGTGTTGGGAAAGCAAAACAACGGTCATACAACATTGAAATGGGGGGCATAGGAAAGGACATGCCCAAAGAGCAACAAAGTCGGCATAGGAAAGGATAGGTCCACAGAGCAACAAAGTCTCGGATCTGATAGAGCTAAGGTGAATGAATGTCTCTAATGCCCCCTCTGTTATGATTAGGAAAGGGAAGCAAAAAAGGTTAAACATTTTTTTTAAAGAATTAGAAAATTAGCATCAACACATAATTTATAGAGCATCTAATCAATGACATCCTAATTAAAAGAATTACAAGTGACTCATCATTGTAATTCATAACAATGTAGCCAATGCATCAATCATAATTAGTAACGACACATAATTAACACACAGAACTACCCGCCGAACTTACCGTGCAAGGTTAGGACCTTCAAGACACATAAGAAACGCTCAAGCCCAGGATTCATCCGATTGATTTTGAACATTTAAGGTCTTAGGCATGGAAAATCTTCTGAGGAACAAGGAGGTTTCTACATCCCACTAACACAAACAAGTCAACCAACTAGATAAATCAACAACATCAACCATAATCAATGGCACAATAATGTTATAATAACCAATCACATAAATTCGAAGGCACAATAGAATTTAATTACTAAATCAATCCTACAACGACATAAGTTAAGGCACAATGTAATCAACTTTATTTATTTTCAAGGCACAAAATAGAAACCTACTTTACTTTAGGGCACGTTCTTAATCAATCATTCAATTGAACAATAATCCACATTGTTTTCAACATGCGACATCAACGTTATTACAATGCACATGCGTAATCTAAAAGCGTAATCATTCATGCATTATCATTAGTCCATAGCGCAAGGAAATCTAATTACTTAACCTTCAACATAATAGAAGGTGCAAGGGAGTTCATTCACCCAATCATGTATTCATTAACATTTTAGTGACGCAATTAGTAACTACACACATGGCCATCCATACATATCATGGAACAAGATAATTATCAATTAATTTAAGGTGCAAAAGAAATATAATCTAATAATTTCACGGCACAAGAATCTAGTTACTCATCCATTTATTTTGGGTGCAAGGTAATATAATCACATAAATGCAAACACATAAATTTAAGGCCCATGAGGAGTCACCAATTTTATTACTTTTGTGAGGAAAGCTACTTACATAACTCATTATAGATCAAGCATTAAATTCACAATGCATGATTTATCATCCCCTTCATTCTCATGACGTAAGAGTAAGCAAGTTCCTTAACTGAACACACGCGAACATTGGGAGTTATAAGAAGGGAAGATCCAAATCAAGACTCGAAAATACATAGTGATGGAATTGTGGGAAGAAATGACATCCGAAGAAAGATTGTAGAGCTCCAAAGAAACAAAGAGATGGACAACAAGAGAAAAATCAAGAAGAAAATGTAATAGGTGATGAGTTAGGAGATGCTTCTATTCTTTCTATAGATAATATTTCTGAGTATTGTGTAGTAGATTCAAGGGCTTCATTTCATGCCACACCCCATAGAAAACATTTTCTAGATAATGTTCAAGGTGATTTTGGACAGGTTCATTTTGGTGATGATGCACCATGCAAAATTGTTGCAATGAGAAAGGTACAAATAAAGAAAAAGAATGGAAACCAATGGTTGTTGAAAGAGGTAAGACATGTTGCATATCTAAGGAAAAGTCTAATTTCAACTAGGAAGTTTGCAAGTGAAGGATATATATCTATATTTACAGATAAGATGTGGAAGGTAGCCAAAGGATCATTGATGATAGAAAAAGGACAAAAGGTAGGTACAATGTATTTATGTATTGGTAATATTAATTCTTCTATGTCTTTAACTTCTACAGGAGTGGATACAACATTGTGGCATCATAGGCCTCGACACACAAGTGAGAAGAGGATGCATATACTTCACAAAATAAATTTGTTTCTAGATCTTAAACAAATTGATTTGGATTTCTTCATTGCATTATTTATTGTTGATTGATTCTAGTGAACAAGAAAGTTATGAAGAAGCAATGTAGGTAGACACTAAAAAGAAGTGGGAGCAAGGCATGAAAGAGGAAATGGCTTCCTTGCTAAATAACCAGACATAGGACTTGGTTTAGTTTCCTACAAGAAAAAGAGCATTGTAGAAGGGTGAAATCATGAAGATGGGTAACACTTTTGCTTGTTTTATGAGAAAAGAAATGTACTTTCACAAGTTCTTCAACTTCCGCCATACAAAATTAATTTTTTTATTTAGAATTTCACTTTACAGTAAAAACAAAACTTGTTAAGAATTTTGTTAGCTTTACAATGACTATTTTACATTTTTTTGTTATCAGGATTTGATAAGTCAATTTGACAATTGTTTAAGAGTATGTTCCTTAGACATGAAAGGAATGATAATGAGTTATTTTTTCCCACAACTATGTATCTATTATTAAACTTATTTTTTTAAGAAACAAAATATACTGCAACAATCTAGAGAGTCTCTATTTTATTATGACTATAACTTTGAATCTAACGGATGAATATTATAATTTCTTGAATTTTTTTAAGTTGACCAAGCTGAACACCTTGTAGATTTTAAGCACATGTTTTTCTACACCTTGTGTCTACCTTAATTTTTACTTAAAAGTAAAATCTAAATATACCCTTTTGAAAAGAACAATTTAAGGATTATGAATATAATTTTTTCTAAATTTTTCACTATATATTTTTAGAGATACCGATATTTCATTTCACTCAATCATAATGTCTATTGACAATATTATGTAGTGATGTTTTTTAAAAATTAAATAAAATTACATAAAAATAATGAAAATGAAAAACAATTATAGGAATTGAAAGTAGATTCAATTTTGGAAATGCTGGTGTCATTTTCGAAACCAAATTCTCAGTATTTGCATGAGTCCGCAACCTCCAAAGTTCAGGTAAGCTTGGGGAAATTCTTTTTTTTTTGTTTTTAGTCCCAATTTCATGTTTTCGGTCGAAATAATCTTTGGGATGAAACAATATTATTTTGGATGAAAGATTGAATTCTAATGGAAACTGTAAAAAATGAACGGTTTCCAAGGTTTTATCAAAAGTGTGTTGAGAAAATTCCGTTGGTCGGAAAAAATGAAAAGACACGTTGTATCATTTCATTTTGTGCAAAAACGTATAAATATGCCTTCAGCCAAAACAAATTTAACACAATTCATTGAATGGACAGACATATATAAGCTTAGGGATAGGGATTTCAAATCATTTCTATTACTGATTGCAACTGTATTCTTTTCTTTCTTTATTTATTCCCTATGTTCCATACGCTTAATCAGAGGATCGATATCAGTACATGATGGTTTTCTAGAACACCTAAACAAAGTTTCAAATCATATTTTTGGTTTTTGTTGAATAAGGTAATTGATGTTTGTTCAAGTTTTTATTGGAATAACAATTTATATGTTGAAAGATAAATGTTGAGTATTTTTTCAAGGTGAAGTCTTTGTTGAACAAATATTTTACAGATAACTATATGTTGAAACACAAGTTTCCACAAGAGAAATTTTGATCGCACTCGAAATGATACTCGCCAAAACGAACAAAGGAAAGAGATTTATTAGAGAAAGAAATGAGAAAGTAGAAATATTGAAGAAAGAAACGATGATAATGTAAATAGAGATATTCAACAAGAAGAAGTTCAACCAAGTATGCATGCACATATGATGATCGAGCACACGACACACATTAAGACTGTGTTCAAAAAGTATAGAATTCAAATTTAAAATATTGTAAATGATATAATTGATTGTAATTACAATTTGATGTTTTTAAAAAAACATAAATAGATTTGTCTCATAATGTCGAAGAAGACATTGAAACCGAAATTGAAGCAGAAGGCATTGAAACCAAAATTGAATTAGAAGACATTGAAACCAAAATTGAAGCAGAAGACGAATCACCTATAGGTATGTACATAAATTTAGATAATACAAGATGAACACTCAAGTATACATAGTTTAGTGAATTTCTGTTCGGGTTATGTTTTTTAATATAAACTTTAAATTGAAATATGCAGGAGAATCTATCAACATTGATGATGAAATATTAAAAAATGTTGATACTGACAAATTTGGGAAGAAAAAAGATAATAATTATATAAGATATTGAATTAAGAATATGTATAATACTTTTTTCAAAGATGAATCAGTAACAGTATAAGATCAACTTTTACTCTGTCTAATGAAGTCAATAAAATTGAAAGAAGCTACATCATTATTGGGTATTCAAAAGTCGATAAAAGATACAAAGGTGAAACAACATGTCTTTGAAAATATAACTAGTGTATTAAAATCTTTTGGAAAATCTCGAATAAAAGATGTCAGTGTTGCACATAGAGGGATACAAACAACGGTTGTTTCATCTATCAATATAAAAGATCATTTGAATATAGACATGGAAAAAATGATTGGAACGTCAAGAAAAACACTGCAGAAACATAAAAAAATTCAATTGCAAATAGATGCAAATGATGAACTCGCTTGTTGGACAGTGATTTCTTGACAACCTTACAAATATAGACTTGCAGAAAATGTTAAAGAATTGACCCACAATTGTTCATTGGAAGAATATTGTGTTTCAACACATACAAGGGATGTGTTGCAACGAAGAATAGCACAAAAACAATATGAAGAACATCCAAAACATATATTTCCAATGACACAAATAAAATTGTTCAATAAGTTCAAAGAAGAGCACAAAGAAGTTAAAATTTTCATCAATACATTTGTGCAACAAAAACCATCGTTTGTTAGACCCATCATTGTTCATGTCACTTGTTGTTGTCGTTATCATGTGGAATTTGAGTTGTATTATGACACTTTTTTGGATTTTGGTAAAACGTTATGGCCAGGTTCACCTCCTCCTTCCACATTCTATGTTTTTATATCTGAAATTCTATGTGAAAGAGAAGATGATGATATATTTTACAAAAAAAAATATGTTGGTGGAAATAAATGTGATCGTTGTGGAAATATAAGTTTTTTTCATTCAAAGTATCATATTGATATGAATGATCAATAATTTTCTAATATAAGAGTCAATTGGAAGATATATGAATAAACCAACAACAGAGCTCCACATTCTTCAAATGTTATTTCCAAAATGATTGATTTGAAGGTAGATAAAATCAGTGTGATAGATTTTTCAAAGAAGTTTTAGGAAGAAATTTATAAATACACCAAGAATTCACACAGAGATCAATGGCAAGATCTACACTTCAAAAAATTCTGTGAAGTGTTTCCACTACGGGCAATTTTGTCTGCAGTTCATTTTGCAGAGAATTACACATTCACTGTACAAAAAAAAATACAAAGTGAATATTATAATTCTGATCAAGTCACGATATTTTTCCACATTCTATATAGACATGTTCAATGGAGTCTTGATAACATAGAAATCACCAACGACAATCGACATGCTATTAAAGAATAATACTTTTATATAAGTGATGATCGAGCACACGACACACATTATGTACAACATTGTTTTGATAGATTTTATGACTCATTGAAAGAATGCAAAATTATATTCGATTGACATTGGATATGGTCAGATGGGTGTGTGGTTCAATTCAAATCTTTTCAATCATTCTATTGGTTATGTCATCTTCATAAAAAATTAAACATTACACATTGTTGAAATTTTTTTGGGACTCGTCATGGAAAAGGAGAGCACGACGATGTAGGAGCATGTATAAAACAAGCACTTTGAAGGTAACATATGAACTCTCATGCCACTCGATTTGAATCTGCTGAACAACTTGTTGAATGGTGCAAAATGATGCTAAGCCATGAATATAATCCATCAAGGGATGTGTGTAGGTGTGTCTATCTATAAATATTACACATGTACATAGGATATTTTTATTTGAACGTGTTCAAATTTATATTCAAACTTAAATCATTTTCTTGAGAGATCTTAAGCTAACAAGTTCTTGTCTTATGAAGGTTCTTTTGGTATGTTGGAATCCAAGATGTAAATAGATCAATCTCATATGACATCAGTAAAACACCTGGGACACGAAAAATACATACAGTGAAAAAAAAACGTTTTCAAAATGTTTTTGCATTTAATAGGAGAAATGAGTCTTGTTTTTGTTCAGTTTCCATAAAAGACACACAATCCATAGATATTTGTGAAAACGAAAATGCAGGATATGTTAAAGCTTGGAGACATACCGAACTTAATGTAGAAGGGAAAATGCCACTTGCAAGCTCAGAGGATATGGAATGAAATGAAACTATAGTGTCAGTTGATGGTGATAGAGTTTTTGATCTTGTTAGAGAAGGTAATTTTTATGTTTAAATTTTTTCAAATAACTTGTAGATGTACTTGTCTGATAATCTAACACGAACTATTAATTGTCCAAGATATCCAATTATTTGCAGGAGATGTTTTTTCCATGGTTGCACCTGTAGACAACACTGAAAACGTGAAATATTATTTGATGCGATGCACAGAACAAAATATGAGGCTATTAGAAGATTTTGATGATAACGATTTTATATATGAAAGAGAATCCATTGTATTAAAAGTATATTTTTTTCAAGAAACCCATCAAATCGATACTCATGTTCACTTTCAAGACTACCAGTCAGATGTCACAAGTTGTTAATATAGTCATTTGGTATGTGCATCGTGCATAAAGTTAATAGAAGTTCAATAAAAAAAAAATTAAAAAAAAAATAGAAAATAGAAAATGTCCAAAGTTGATCATGACCGAATAATTGAAGATGGAATACCATTACAATGTTTTTAAACAAGTGGTACATGTACATTCAAAAAAAAATTATTTTTCATTGAAAGTACATTCTAGAATTTGATGACTTGTTTTGACTATTTTCAACCATATTTCCAAATAGGTTATTTATAAAAATGGTATGTATAAAAACTCCAGATCATTCTTAAAAAACACAAATAAAATATGGTTCAACCATATTTTATTTGTGTTTTTCAACCATTACACCAATTAAAATTATTTTATGAGCATTATCACCAATCAAAATTGAGTTGTATACATTTTGTATTCTCAACATTTTATTTTAAACTAAAAAATTGTTAAACACTATTTCCATTGAACAATTACTTTTTTCAATAGTATTTTTTTCCATTTTATTTTAATAATATTGCATTAATTTAAAAAAAAAAGTTAAACATATTTTATATTTTTTATTGTAATAATATCTTGTTTCAAATTTTAACTCATTCGGATTTTTATTTTATTTTACGAGCATTATATAAATTAAAGTTGAAAAGAACATCTCTTTTATTTTGAATATTTATTTTTATTATTGTTCTCAAAATTAAAGAAAAGTTAAAAACATCTTTTTCATTTTGAGATTTTATTTTATAAAAGGTATATGAACTTTCAAGTGAATATATCTTCTAGCCTGGAGCATTTTTTTAATGACTACATGATAAAATTAAAGAAGAGTTGATCATCTCTTCCATTTTAAGGTTTTATTTTATTGTCACATCATTTTGAGCATTTTATTTTATCATTATCACACGAACCAAAAAAGAGTTGAACATCTCTTCTATCTCAAGATTTTATTGTATAAACATTACCTATAATTAATTTGGATATCTCTTCTATATTGAGAGTTTTATTTTTATTACTATTGCACGAATCAAAGAAGAGTTTAACATCTCTTCTATCCTAGTTTTGAGAGCATTGACTTCTTTAAGTGGTATTTTTTTTTTTTTTTAGTTTCTAAATTAATATTCTAACAACTAAAAACAATTTAAACATCCCTTCCACTTGTTGTAATAACACTTTACTAATAATATCACACACACACACACACACACACACACACACACACACACACACACACACACATATATTCATTCTAATTATTAAGTTGATTTACATTTATATTTAAAATTTAAAATTATTTAGAATCTCCATTTTAATAATTAAGTTGATTTTAATGTAAACTTATTTAGAAGTGTTAATCATTAGAATTAAATTGTAATTAATAAATCTATTCTCTAACAAATTTAAGGAAATTATTACAACCTTGCCTGAAGTCAAGTGAATTAAATTGTAATTAATAGATCTCTTCTCTAACAAAGTTAAGAAAATCAATACAACTTTGCCTAAAGTCAAGTGAAGACCCTTACAAAAATGTGGGTTTAAGTGAATAATAATAAACCATAGGCTACAAATTGTTTTCCTAATGTAATTCCATTTCATACATGGTATCTGAGTCGTACAAGGGGTATGTGTTGTTTCTTGGCATGTCTAAAACACAATGCTTGAATGCATATGTTCTCCGTTGAATTCTACATTTGTTACATTCTTCCAATATCAAACACATGTTTTCTAAAAGAAAATTGGTAGATCATGAAAACTTCTTCCTTTTAGTGTATTTCATACCAACATAGGATTTATGTGGTTTAAAGTATTTTCTACTCCCATATATTCTCAAATATGTAGGCTTTGCATGGTTTAAAGTGTTTTCGACTACCATATATTCTCAAATAGGTTTTGCATGGTTTAACATGTCATCTACTATCATATATTCTTAAATAGATATGCAATGATACAATCTTGTATGTTTGACACTACATTTTTTTCTTGTCCACCTATTGAGTTTGCATATTCTTAAATATATAAACAACAACACATTCTTGTATTATTGACTTTGCATATTCTTAAATAGATAAATAAACACATTCTTGTATTATTTAACTCTAGTTTTTTCTTTTCATTTATTTAGCAGATCTGATATGCATATCTTTCCTTTAGTTTTTCCTTTAATTTTTTTATTAGTTAAGTGCATCTATGATCTCATATGCCTATCTTTCCTTTAGTTTTTCTTATTAGTTAAGTGCATCTATATAACCAATTTATTTAGCAGATATCATATGCCTATCTTTCCTTTCATTTTTCCTTTAGATTTTTTTATTAGTTAAGTGCATCTATGTAACCAACATAGTCATTTGTAAGTAGAAAAAAAACAAATCTTTTAATATTAAGTTAATCTACTAAAATTATTCTGCCAAAATTATTTGATGATATGTCAATACAATCATATTTTTAACAGTGCATAGTGACATAAAATGAAACATTTAAATTAATACATAGCATAAAATGATTTAAGAGTTTGATGTTTAATTTAATAAATTGTAAAAAGGAGAACATACAAAACATTAGTTGATTACTAGTTAACTTTGCCAAAAAAAAATCACCAACTTTGAGAAATCAAATATGAGACAATAAATTGATATTTTGAATTCCAAAATTATGAAACACACACACACACACACACACACACACACACACATATCGAAGTCCGAATAATTACACTGTAAAATACATAAGTTCTACATCCATTTTAGGATGATAACAAAAACAAAGGCATTTAACTCCAAAATTCTAGACTCTAAGCCATCGCTTTAAGATAGATCACTTCATACCTACAATTCAAACCTGGAAAAAAATTGAATTCAAAACTTAAAAATTTACAATTCAAGCATGCAAAATAATACAGAATTCAAAAATTGTGATTAAAACAAAATTTACATACATACCAAAAGAGTTAAGTCTCATCCTCCAACATATGTTTTCCCACAAAATATATTGTAAACATTATTTCCACCAAATATAATTTAGACATTTCTAACAATAAAAAACAATAATAAAAAAACAAATAACACATATTAGTATATATATTGTAACTAAATATTAAATAAACAATAATAAATAATAACATATCAAACCATAGTTAAACAAATTTAAGATATCTACTCTTCAATTAAGCATAAATGATTTAAACAATTTGTAAATCTTATCTAAAATCTAAAAAAAAAATAAAGAGATAAATTTTGTTCTTGGTAAAAAAAAATTGTGAGTTACAATTAGATAATAATATGAAAATAAATATAGAACTGTGTATGAAGAAAGTTCACAAATATCCATATTAAGTCATTCTCCAATGAAATACTTATCTCCTTGTGGATAAAATCCTAAATCCTTCAGGTGAAATTACTCTTGTGGATAAGGTCCCAAATCCTTTAGGTGAAATTCTCATTCCAAGTGATGTTATTGTGTTCTTGGTCAAACAAATTGTGAGTTAGAGTTAGATAATAATATGAAAATAAATATAAAATTATGTATGAAGAAAATTCACAAATCTCCATATTAAGTCATTCTTTTAATGAAATACTTATCTCCTTGTGGATAAAGTCACAAGTCCTTCAGGTGAAATTCTCCTTGCGGATAAGGTCCCAAATACTTTAGAAATTCTTATCCCAGGTGATGTTACTTAATCATATTTACACAACAATAAAATACTAATCTCCTCAGCAGTAAATACTTCTCTCTTATTCTGGAAAAAACTACTTATTATCTAAAAAAGTTCACAAATCTCCATTTTAAAAACCATTCTTCTGAAAACTATTTATTTCCTCTTTCATTGGTGTAATAGATGTTCTCATATAATATTGCATGTAGATGAAGAAAACACAAATTTGCACATGTATATTAAGTTATTCTTCAAAAACTATTTAAATGGGATGTATTCATATTAGATATAATGAAATTCTCTTTGAAATTATTTGTGATCTATCTCACATATACAATATGTGTGAGCTTATTTGTAAATCTAATTGAATGTTGAATTTTTTTATTACTAACCAATTTAATTAAAAGTTTGGCAATACCCTCGCAAGAAGGAATTCACTTCGTTGTATGTAGAAAACACAATTTTTCATACTACGCCATTCTTGTAAAAGAAAGCAAGTAATGAAATCGAAGAAAATTTAGAAACTTTCTCTTTTTTGATGTGGGATAGAGTCCGTTCTCAAATATTCAAATGTTCAAGTTCAAAATTAGGTCTTCAACATGATCTAACCTTAATTAATTTTGAATGTACACAATTTAATACAATGATAAACTTATCTAGGGGTTCTATATATTTCAAAATAATTGATCAAAGCATTGAATAGGAAAGGCCAAACTAAAAATTTGAGAAAACAAAAATTTGATAAAAGTAAAAAAACATACATTTATGAATCATCATGAATGGACACATCCTTCCCAAATCTGGGTGCTTCTTTCGCTTCCTCCTCAATATCAATATCTTTCCCAAGCACACTCTTAGGTACTCTCTTCTCCACATTAGCCTATATAACACATTTCAAATTTGAAAATTTGAAAAATTAAACTTAAATGATTATAACACATTAAATTTAAATGATTTTAAGACATTAAATGATACATGTGAACTCCCACCCTCTTCAAACTCTCCCAATGAGAATTGAGACAAGTATGCCCATGTAGTAGGAGATGGAATAAGGATTTGTGAACAACACAACTAAGAATTAAATCTAGGATTCAATGTGTTGACATTTATAAAAAATTATAAATGTTGTTGATCTCTTATTCAAAAGAGTGGAGATTGAACAACTATTAAAAAAAACATA
This sequence comes from Picea glauca, assembly GCA_000966675.3. Classification (NCBI taxonomy): domain Eukaryota; kingdom Viridiplantae; phylum Streptophyta; class Pinopsida; order Pinales; family Pinaceae; genus Picea; species Picea glauca. The sequence goes on along the minus strand of JZKD02S2114126.1, from coordinate 241,084 downwards.
CTTGATTCAACCCATCCAAATTTAAATTTGTGGAATCAAGTCCCCTACTTACTGGAGATTCATTTAACATATCTCCAAACTGTAATTAGCAATAAAAAATCGATTTTTTCTATAAATACAATGATATCTAAATCTAGAATTAGAAGTAAATATCATAAAATGCGTCAAAAATTTACTAACTAGAATGCATACCAATCTCCAGTTCAGCTCATCATTCCGAATGACCTTCTTCCAACCATTCTGGAAAAATTTTGCATACGCCAAAACAATTTTTTTTGACATGGTATCTAACTATGAATGTATTTTATAAACAAATGTGACTTGGGAATTGGTTTTTTCTCACTGACGGTTCATGCCAACATCAACACCATAAAAAAATTGCTTCCAAATTTTCCCTGATTGCATTCCTGACCTCTTTGCCAACCTATGATGTAGCCTGCAACTCTAAATGTGAAACAAATTCCCCTGTTGGACGAGGTAGTAAAGCTTGTGGAGGCCTCAATAATGTCACATTTCAATATGCCCCTTTGCGATCATATGTCCATCATTTACCAATCCCATAATATTTGGACGATAGACTAGTATAATCAGGGTGGATGTGCAAGAAAATATATGCAAGAAAATGTTTTGCAAAATCGCGTGGTACCTCATCGTTCCATGACAATTTCTCATATGCCACTAATTTGTTTTTATATAGATGTCCTGTAATGTGAGGGTGCTTAAAATATTGCACCTTCAACATATTCTGCTTTGGGCCCTCTTTGAAATTGAACATCGAAATGGAATCTTCTTTTGAAAATCTATTTTTTACTGCATCCCATTTATCAGGGCCCATCACCTCTGAATTTTTTCGCCTCATTATATCAACAAAATTATCAGTGGTTGGCCCTATCTTTTGATATGTGTCCTTAAAGTTTTTCAATGAATGCAAAATAATTTGCAATCTTTGTTTACTCTTCTGAGGGATTTCTAAGACCACCAAATAATTTTCCAACCTCCTTTTAACAATTAAGCATCGCTCAAGCGCCATTCCTTCAGTAATCCCTTCCCAGGGAAGTTCATTATCAACATCCGAAATATAGGTGGACATAGGCATGCAATCTATTGTTTCTTGATAACGCGGCCTCATAAATCCACCTTCACCCTCTGCCCCAACATTTGAATCTTCATGACAACCAATCTCTCTTTCATTTTCGTCCCTTTCTTTAAAATGGCTGTCTACACACACATTTGAAATTAATTACAAGATTTAACTTCACATAAATTTAAATACACAAAAATACAACAAAAATAAACAAAATCAAAGAAAATTACCAGAAATATTCTCTTGTCCTGAGGTATTCTCTACATTCTCAGGTGTAGGAGTATCAATGAGAAACCTATCTAAGAAGGTTTCATCCATAGAAATTTCTTGAGCAGGTTCTGCAGTTGATCTATTCACGGACTCATTTGAAAATCTCCTCCGACGAAATTGTTGTTGTTCACTCAAAATCTCAGTCGAAGAAAGAGTTATTGTTCTTCCTTCTTGGGAGAACCTAGAGAGTTTGCGAGGAATGTTTGGAGAATCCTGTGTCGACATATCTCCTAAATATATATCCACAATCTAGATTTTATCAATAAAAATGCAGAGATGTACCCAAGTTCAAGAAATTAAAAACGCACAGAGAAATCAAATTTTTAATCAATCAAGCCGCAGAGGTACTCATTCATAATAAGGTGCAAATACTAAACATTCATCCATGAGTCAATCAACTCAAAGATAAGTAAGCGATAGACATCGGGCCAAATTTTTATCCTTCACTCATCATCCATGCACATAAAAATAGGGCATTTGAATCTATAGGTCTTTAAATACTGAAGTGACGACTGTCAATTCAACTCCTGGCTAAGAGACATAAGATAAAACCACAATATTTTCATAATTAATCATTGAGTTTGTATGTCATTGAGTTTTTATATTAAATCCTTTATTGACATGTTACATGGGATGGGTTTGACGGTTGCTCGTATTCCTAATATAAATTAAGATGAGGTGGATCAAATATAATATTTGTGGAACTTAGTTGGAGTTAGAAATCTAAATAAAATATAGTCATATAAGGTGGAAATTCACGTTGATTGAGAGAAATCATGACAATAATTTAAAATGTAAGTGCATCATAAACTATTGTAAACATAGTAATGTGAGTTTTAATGGGATATATATTTTGAAGAAGATGAAATTGAGTGATTCTTAATTGTCACAAAATTTATGGTGGTAATGAATCCTATTTCTAAAAATAGTATTGTGAGTTTTAATGGTGCATGTATTTTGAAGAAGATGCAATTGAGTGAGTCTTAATTGTCACAAAATTAATGGTTCCAAATGGTAATGTCTACAATAATTTTAATGGAGTAGTTTGGGTGATATTCTTACATTATATTTGTAATCTAGAAAATGTTATTCTAGGATGTTTTGTTTTGAAATTCGATAATTCAATATATTTCCCATATTTTCCAATATATTTTCCATAGTTTACTTTTTATAGTGTTTAATATATGATGGTTGGCTGGGATTCATTGTTTACTGTACAACAACTTGTTATGCCTTTAATCTTGGCACATAAGAAATATTTCTTTACTAAATGTTTCACTCTTATATGATCGCAGATTGGATAATGCTATATTATATAACATATGAACTGTGCAAATGTTATATTATATAGTTGGATCACTTCAGAGATTTAAGGACAAATTGTTGGATAGTTCTGAATATAGTTGAACTAAATACATAACTATGAAATATTTTATCGTCACCTAAAGTTACATAAAGGGACCTAATGTTACTATAAACCAATGGATTTCCACTAAGGGATTTACACTAAGCGATTTATACCTAATTGCTACATAAAGGAACCATATTTCCATTAAGGAATTTCTTAACTATAAACTCCCTAACTCTATTTCTTGATATAGTTTTGAGTTTATTTTTTGTTGATTATTAAACCTAACATCATATCCATCCATGTCCAAAGTTTCACAAACAATAACGACAAACTAGGACACAACAAAGTAATATGTGAATAACAAATAAAGTAGTTTTAAGTCCTCTTCAATTTTCAAGAATTATTTCTCCTCCCAATTAGCCAACCCACACTCTTTATTTTCTTCCTCTTTTATCACCTTACCTACCATCTTTTTCAAATACTCCTCCTTTCTGCTTCATAAGTATCCTTGGAGAAAAGGTAGTTATCCCTTTCTATCCCATATGGCTAACACCATTATCGTAGGGAGGTAAAATATAATAAAAATTTAATGGAAGTTGACACCTACATATGCTAACCCTTTGGGATACATGCCAATAACAACTTAGACAAGGTTTGTTCATATAAATTTCTTGGAGTTTACCTTAATCACAAGTTTAATTGAAATTATAGCATTGAGAAAAGGATCAATGAAGGATGGAAAAGTTATTTTGACCTTGAAAACAATTGTAAATCGTATGAATTTTGGCTATGGGAAAAAAATAAGCCCCTTTTGAGACACTCATCAGTCTTGTTATATTATATATGGATTTGAAGATTTGGGTTGTAGCATTTCTATATAATCATGGAGAAATACTGAGAAAATTAAAAAGCGCTTATAATTTATAATCATAAAATTAATATCATAAAACCTATCCTATCCTCATATAATTAGTTATTT
>JZKD02S2114126.1:163255-189614 GCA_000966675.3 Picea glauca | reverse complement strand
ATTTCAATAGGAGTACTAGTTGAAATGTTAATGTGGGAAAATTGTGATGCCAATATTGTACAAATGGAATACTAGTGACCATGTTTAATTTGCACTGCTATTATATGGTAATAATTTTTAGATGACAACGTTAGTGTTGGCTTAGTTTTAATGTTATGACGACGTCGAAATTGTGACGTCATTATTGTTTAATGGAACCCTAATGACGATGTTAAATCGCACTGCTTTTATTTTGTAAGGTTATTACTACATGAAGATGTTGGGCAGGGAAGGCAGGATATTATGGGGGTTGAATTTATTGGTTGTACCTTAGGTTAAAGTCCCTTCGGTTAAGGATAAGTATTGGATCTATTGGGCTTGTTGATGTCTTCGGGGCTTAATAGTGGTCGGTCGATTGAGTCTTCCTGACTTGCGTCTCCCGTAGAGGTCGTGTTGTCCTTGATCTGGTAGTACTTGGTGGTTTTGTATTGCGTAGTCGGTCCGTGTCGGGCGGGATATAGAATCCCCTTGCAGCTTAGTATGTATGCCGGTGAGTGATCTGGTGGAAGGAATCCAGTGCCGTATCAAGAGTCTCGGGCTGTTTAAAGGCACAGTTCCACTCTTGCAACACATTCTGAGCCGTATCAGTAGTCTCGGGTTGTTTAAAGGCACAGTTCCACCATTGCGACTCTACTGATGGATTCTTTCATTCTGTGACCGTACTGTGCCTAACCCCTGGTGTCTGTCTCTGCCTACAGCCGTTAGTTGCTCGCCTCCTGTTCGGGGCATTTTCTTCTTGTCGTCGCTATGATATGTCGGGTCATCTCGATTGTGTTCATCTTACTTGCGTCCTGTTGGTTGAGTGTTGACATAGAGTCGAGGGGGTTGTTTCCTTCTGCACACGCGCACACACTTTAATAAAAAAAAAAATCACTGGTTGACTGAGTAAATGTCCTTATCTAGGAGGGGTGTTACAGCTAGGATATCCATTGATATCCTAGGGCTAGGAGCTAACTAGTCAGCAGGGTGGTCGGTTTTGGGTAGTGTTCCAAAGAATTAGGAAGGAAGCAAGTTGCGGATAACAACATCAGAGTTAAGGTATTTAATTCCAATTTATCCATTGTTTAATTAGATTTGTTATTCATTGATAAATTTTATATGCGTAAGTGATAAGTAAATTTGGAATTATTCTTCTTTATAAAGCTTGTAGAAATTACTGTACATTTGATAGAATTACTAGATGTTAATTTAAAACCGATCTTTACACGTATTTTATGAGGGAATTGTATTGCGGATGTTTATTATCACGAATATTTTATTTTGAGAGAGGATACTATGAGATAAAGAAGAGGAAGTTACAGTGGGTGTATTGTAGGTTGTACCCCTTGTATTTCCCACATTATTTCCCACTATTTAGGTTGATTGGTTACATCCACATATTTGTAACATTCAACTTCATGAATATGTATTACATATGATCAAATGTTTTGATCATATATTTGGAATCCATCCTCTCTTTTGATATTTCTTATTGAACATGATAATGCAACATCAATGACAAGAAAATGTTGTAGTATTCATAAATATGAATATACATGATAACTCCCCTAAAACAATTCAAGACTTGCATCGAAAACTCTCACAATTACTTGATAATAAGTTGGATGACCATATTTGTATATTCTCTTAGAGGTACAAGGGACTATTTGACAATCTGTCATACTAAAATTAATGACATGTTTTGTCACGTAGGTTGTCCAAGTTTGTTTTTAACTTTGAGTGCAATGGACACAAAGTGGTGAAACTTACATAACCTCATGCCAAGAAATTAAAATGATCATGGTTTAAATGAACATTATATCAAACTTGATAATGTTATATGTTACCCCCATATTGTTGAGATGTTTATGTATCATATATTCAATATCTTATAGGAAGAAATAATCCAAAAATATCTTGGACCTAAATACTTTTGGTATAGGTTTGTGTTGTCATATTTATGTTATAAACTATTGGTGTTGCCTTTTGTTGTAATTATATATATATATATATATATATATATATATATATATATATATATATATATATATATATATATATATATATATTTTTTTTTTTTTATATATGTGTGGTAACATAGGGGTTAAACACACATACATAGTTTTTTATAATATATATATATATATATATATATATATATATATATATATATATATATATATATATTATTTTTTGTTTAGATATGAGTGGTAACATAGGGGTTCATCTCACATCCATGGCTTCTTATAGTTCAAAGGTACTCCAAACATGGAAATATTAAATTGGTCTCACCATTCAGGCATGCATGCTGCAAATACATATTTTGGTAGATATGTAACAACATGGATTACACATGACATTCATCGCCAAAATATAATGTTTCTTCAAAATTTCAATGATGATCCTTTCCTACTGAATAATGATCATATTTTCTCTTCCAATCCTCGTGATGATTATGAGTGTTTAATGAATCATGTTCAAAGTCATACAAAGTGCATTCTAGATTCTTGCTTGCACAAGAAAGGTTCTATTTTCACATGTTGCTACAATGCTCCATGGGAGGTTTGATATGAGTCACTATTATTCATAGATGGGAAAGGGAGAAATAAATATGACCCAATATGGAATGATGATAGGTTGAATGCCCATAATGTAGATTTTATTGCAATGTGGTCTGAAAATATTGATTGTTAACTATTGTTTTCTTGGCATTTTGTCCTGAAATATATTGTTAAGTATGGTTCCAAAGTAAAAGAGAGGTTGGAAATTTATCAAGATAGGATAACTAGGATGTAGAATATTGGTTGGTTTGAAGATATTCCTTTGTATACATATTGAAGGTTCAATGCTGAAAAATTGTTTGATTGTGTAATTGGATCTGAAGAAACTTTCCATATGTTACTAAATCGACCTCTTGTAGTTTGCAATCAGAAATTTGTTTCCTTAAATGTTGAGAGAAATGTTTTCACAAACCTACCAAAGGACGCCCATCAATTTTCATCTCCCAGTAGTATGGTTGGAATATATCAATGTATACCTACTTTTATTGAACATTTTTCTTTGATAGAAACAACAATATATTGGACCTTTTATGCCAAAACATAAGAGAGGTAAAAGGAAACATAAATATGTCCATGTCATTGTTAGAGTTTAGGCATATTTTTATTCTATTCTCGAAGAGGATTTGAAAGACATAGAGCCCTTTTGTTGGACTGAATTTTTCTTTTACAAACCATTTCGAAACATTCCTTTAGATATTGGCCTTTCAGATGAAACAATGATTGAAAAGTGGATAAAGTTTTGATATTGACCATGGAATGTTGGTCAAGACCCTATCTCATTAGAAAATGTTGTAGATGATGAGTATTCCTGACAATGTTGAAGATGATGAGGATTCCCAAGAACAACCAAACCACGTCAAAGAATATTTTGTAGAATGGAAGGTTTTGGCTCAATTGTGTAATGTTCCCCAATTTACCCATAAAAAAAAATAAAAAAATAAAAAATAAAAAATAAAAAATAAAATAAAAAATCTTTGGGAAACATTAATTCTCCTTGTTTTTGAACAATTCGCTCAAGCAGCTTGTAGTTAACGTAGATGGTTAAATTATTGAAGTTATTAAATTCAATTTATCTATTAGGGACATATTTCACCTATTTAAATAAATGGATTTTTAAATCACCTTCCATATTACTAACAATACAATACAAATCTATATATATTTATTACATGTTTAGGACCTTTAGTCCTATAAACAATTTTAAACCCCGACCCCTATGTATGTCACACAATATTGGTCCCTTACCAACAATACAATATAACTTAACTTCACAATTGGTAAAATTCAAGGATTAAGGGTCACAACTTGTAATCATAAGAGGAAGAAACAAAGGATAGCATGATGATAACCATGCGTTATTTCAACTAGTCGAATCAAGGTCTTGTAAGCAATGGTCGGTAATTAAATTTGAATCACTCTAACCTAATAGAATCCTTCTCATAACTAAATTGATTGGTAACAAACTAAAACTCACCTTAACTGGATGATGAAATAGTTGTGACAGTCCAAAGTATAATGACTTAAAGGAAATAGTCCTCTGATGCATTAAATCGACAATAAGTTGGAAGGTTCTCTGTCAGTCGAGAGTTAATAAGCCTATGTACAGTCCATTAATGGAGACCCTGGAAACTAAAATATCGAGGCCACCACTAATCCCCATATACAATATGCTTGTTCCACCTCTGGTATGTCACATGGCTGGGTAGGGTCTTCATACTCCCGCTATAACTCTGTGTGGTAATGGTTACTGGTTTATTGTGGGTCTCCCACCTAGTGCTTTAGAATTTTTTTCTTTTCTCTACGTTTCTCCTCAATGAGGGTAATTGGTGCTCCAGAGGTTCCTATCTGGTGAAAATGCATAAGCCACCATCTTTCCTGGTAAGTTTGTGACACTCTCATAGTTATTTGGAACAAGTGAAAAAGGTCGAGAGGGATTTTAGTCATTTAAGTAGTTGTTATTTCTTATGGGTTCTCTAGCAAACAATGACTTTCATTTCATAGTTTTGGCTCTGTGGAATGTTTCCTTTAGTCATGGATAAATTTGTAAGTTTCAGTATTCATGGTTGTACCCTTCACTTTCCCATGGAATAACCATTTCACCCTAAGCCATTTACTTAATTAGGGGGGTTTTCTACACAGGTGGTCTATCCAAGGCTCTCTGTCCAGACCCATACCCTTGTTCTTTTCCGACTGGACTACCCCTTTTCTTACAGTGTAGACCAGGGGTCCTCGGGTTTTAAGTCGTGAAGTTATAAAAGAGAGGGTTATTATTATCGTACAGGGCTTGGAATTCATCTCATAATTCCTCCATTACCCTAAATGTAATCGTTCATGTACAGGTACCAATTCTAAGTTTCTACTGTAGAAATGCCCAGAACTGTATAATCTTTAAAATGATTTTTGTTTATTCTCTGTTCGGAGCAATGTCTAGAATTTCATAATTCCTATTATATTTCATGTAATCTCTGTCCAAAACTTCACACTTCTTATTTTACTTTCATTTACTTCTGTTCAGGTATAGTTTAAAACTTCAAATCTCTTATGTTACTTTCATTTATTTACGTTCGGAGCATTGTCCAGAACTTCATAATTCTTATATTGTTGTTTGTTAAATCTCTTTTTGGAGCAGGGTCCAAAACTTCATAACCCTTAAGATACTTTCATTTTTTCTCTATCGGACTCCAAGGTTTTTCATTATGTGCTTGTTTTACCTTTGGTCAGGGACCGAGATTTCTATATTCTCAAGGTTATAAAAATACAATGCTCATGGAGACATTCGTTATTGTCTTCGTATGAAAGTTATGGATTTTATCCATTATTGAATCAACTCTTGGTTGAAACAATAGTTTTATTAAATTTAAAACTATCAATATTTTTTAAATAATTCGTTACTGAGATCTAATGATGGGACCCCTATTTTGTTGCAAGGGTAGCCATCAAACCAACCTTTGTCCCCTTCACCCCTTTGGTTGGTGGATGACTTTGACAATGGCATGGTTAGGATGACAAACCTATAATCACAGATAAGTTTCATTTGTTCACTTATCCAAGTTGATTTATTTAAAATCATTTATCCTAATAATTACTCTATATTTCGGTATTGAATTGTCCTTTACTTAAATCTGTTACTAATTCACCTTCCTTGAATTTCTTGCAGGTCTGCATGAGGTTTGAAGTCCCAAGTTGTTTGAGGAAAACGATGGTGCTAAAGGTATTCGGTTTCCTTATCACTGCATCTTCTTGGACAGTTCCCATCTAGTTTTTGTCGAAAGGAAAGATCATAGCGAGGTTTTTGTGTATTCAAAACTTGTAGGGTTGAAGAATTTTTCCCTGACTATTTATTGGACTCAAAGCCTTTCTTAAACTATTTAAATTACTAATTTATTCTTTTTTAATAATGAAAAGGGAAGTAGGAATGTGGCTACTCAATTCCATGTATTTCATGTTCAGCAAGTACTTTCTTCCACTTAATGACATACTCTGAAATTGACCTATTCCTCAGTTGGTGAATTATGGTATCAATGATTAATTTAGGCTCCAATATGTTTTTCGCTTCCTCGTTAGGTTCTAGCAATAAAGTTTGAACTGAGATCTTGTCACCTATAATGTTTTTTAAACATGAAACATGGAATACTAGGTGTACTTGTGAAGATCCAAGAAGCTCCAATTTGTATTCCACAGTACCAATCTTTTGCAACACCATATAAGCATCATATTACTTTGGTGATAATTTATTATCCTTATTATCTTTCTTGAGGGACATATGTTTGTATGGTTGTAGTCTTAAAAATACCCAATCCCCTACTTTAAAAATTCTTTCACTACGATGTTGATCTTCTTGTTGGTTGATGTGATTTTGTGCCATTGTCAAGTTATCCTTTAAGAGTTGGAGAAATTGTTGTTGATGATCGATGTGATATTCCACTGCTTGAACCTTATATTTTTATTTTAGAGAAGCATTCATGGACAATGGGTGATATCCATAAAGTGCCATAAATGGTGTCATTTATGTTGCAGTATGAAATGAAGTGTTATACCACCATTCTACCAAGGGAATCCACTTGAACCATTGTGTTTTTTTATCAGAGACAAAGAAAAAAATGTATCCTTCCATACATTTGTTCAATATCTCTATTTTTCCATCATATTAAAGATGATAAAATGATCTATGAGCTAATTGATTACCCAAAAAAGAAAATGATTATGTCCAAAATTGTCTAGTGAAGATGGGATCTCTGTCACTTACAATAATCTTTGACTCTCCATGTAGCTTTTGAATTATCTCCATGAATGCAATAGCAACTGTACTAGATTTGAAAGGATGAGAGAGTGCAAAAAAGTGTGCATACTTGGTAAGTCTATCAACAATCACCATGATGACACTCTTTCCTTTAGACTTTGGTAGTCCTATGATGAAATCCATGGAAACCTCCTCCAAGTGCTAAATTGGAATGGCTAATAGTTTTAAAATGTAATGACCCCATCGTTATGAATACAAGTGAAGCAAAAAGTGCAATTTATTTTTTTAAATGGGATGAAAACAATGATTAAAGATAAAAAACACATCTGACGATGAGCACCTGACCTCTGAACAAGCAACAGATGACTACGACTCCACACACTGGAACAAGAGCAACTGGGTGAAACAAGTGTAAAACAACAAGGAGAAACGACTACCTTTATGACGCAAAAAATAACATGTCTACAAGCTAAGGGACAACATCCCCCTCTCGGCACAAGGACATTGATGACCAATGAATAGAAATGCAACACACGTTAACCAAATGCATGAAGACATTCAACCCATGTGCCAAAGAATACTTACCACACTCAACAACCCTCATACGGAAGGCACCGACTCCATCCAAGTTATCATTTTCTTCTATCCAATAGGGCGCATTATGATCCCCTCATCAGGAATCATGTTTTCCCCAGGTGATAGACACGTTAATAACCTTGGCACAACATATCCTAATAGGACCAAGGAATTGAGAAAAACCAGCGCGCTAGCAGATGAAACAATTGACAAAAAGACTACGCCCACACACCAAGTAACCGGTTGACAAGATGCAATATGATGTCATTCGAAGGAAGCACAAGCTAAAACATGACATTTCCAACAACCCGACCATTCCTCAAGTCTAAACTAGTCAACAATTACAATCTACTTTAACATTGATTACCAATCTAAATTAGCAAGTCTAAATTACAATTTAGTCATTAATGTACAATCTAATTTAACATTAAACACAATCAAATTTAGCGAGTCTAAATTATAGAGTAGTCATTAAAGAACAATCTAATTTAACATTAAACACAATCAAATTTAGCAATTCTAATTAAATCAATACTAAAACTATAAACAATAATTACAATCTAATTTGACAAGTCTAGATTAATTAATACAACAACTAAATCGACAAGTCTAGTCTAAGTTAATCTAAAGTTAATCATACATACATAGCATAAAAGAAAATGTACAACATAAAGAGTAAAACAACCATAAGCATAACATTATGCATGTATACAAAGAAAGTATTAGAATACCATGAGTCTCAATCAAAGCTTCATATATATTAATTTTAGAACTTCTGTACATGGGTTCCTCTACATAGCTCTCTGCTTCTTCTATGCTCTATGGTCTATTTCTTCTTGATAATGTTACAATGATTCAAGATGAGGGTGTCTATAATCGGTTTTCCCTCCTACTCTCTAAATTGTCTAATCTGCATTTAAATCTACCTACTTACATTAATTATACATAAATGCCTTCACCTGCTACAGATGAGAGAAACCACTCAAGATCTATTTACAATATCTAAGTGTGCTTCCTCTTAACTATTACATTAATGTTTCAAAACATTTTAAAAATGGGTGCTGGTGCTTTCCAGCTGTCTTCCATCTTCACGCTTGCTTGCTACTTACGATGCTTGTGATGCTCCTTCATCATTATCATTCAACAATATTGAAACTGAATAAAACTGAATAATTCAAGTTCTGGTAATGACTCAATATCATAGGAAATAAAAACCATAACCTATCTACATCTAAATAATAATGCAGACATACCATTATCTATTGAATATTAGCACAGGCAGACAATGTATCTACATCGAATATCTACAATGAATTATGAATGCAGACATAGAATATACATCTGTAAATTATATGAAAAACATATTACAAATTCACTATCCCATTCATTATCGAGTTCTTTTGCAGTCAATAAGGTAATGAAATCACGGTTCTAAGTTGACTAGTTAAGAAAAATCACAGTCCCAATAGTGAAAGAAAAACACCTTGAATTTTCACTCAATAGGGTAATGTTAGCATTTAAAAATGGAGATCACAGAGTAAGAAAAGTAATACCTCTATCCAAGCACCCCCCCCCACAAAAAAAAAGACAATCTACAATAATTTATAGACAATCAATTGAGTGGGAAATTACAGAAGCTAAATTCATAAAAAAAAAATTAATGTGCAGATGTAAAGTCGTAGAAAAAAAAAGGGGCATACCAGATGTATAAAAAGCACACATTAAATTCGTCAGAAGGGCATAAAAATACATAATTAAATTCATCAAACAATATATAAAAATGTAGATTTAAATTAATCCAGCAATATATAAAAAAGCAGAGTTAAATTTTCGTGGTTGAGGGTGTTGAAATGCAGAGAATACCAAGCATTGTTTTCATATTGCTGAGAACCATTAAGATGTTGAGGTGATATAACATGCAGAGACCGAGGTAAGGAAAAGTTTAACACATAGATAATAAGGGGTAAATAGATGGGAAAACACATCCTTCATTTGTCATCCATGCACAAAAAAGCAGGGCATTAGATTCTATAGGTCGCTATGCACTGAAGTGACGACCATCGATTTGGCTTCTGGATGACTGTTGAGTCATGGAATGACTAACTAGGGATGAGGACGAAAATCACAACTCTTCACAACAATCAACAAAACCAAATTATAGTCACAACATGTAGGGATTGAATGCTAAGGTAAAGCAAGTCAAGCAACGAGCTTAAGGCTATGGGGAAATTTAAGTTCTCGATTGAAATGCTAAGACAAACATTTTCTTTACCTAATTAAAAATACAGAAATGAAAGTGTAAGGTATAATAAGAATCTACCATGAAGAGTCAAAGTAATCGTACTGTACCCCAAGTCGTCCTCTCTCGATCATTGTCCCATGCGCTCCATCCAACTCCCACTTGCCGATCAATGAGACTTCACCAATACCTCCCAGCCATCGCTAACGGTAATATTCTTCCCCCTTATCCCTCTAAGCTACAAAGGGGCCACACACACTAACCCAAAGAACAATTAGCTCCTAGCTTGCCTCGCAAGGCCGAGCTACCACTCCTCATTCAACTAGGTATCCCAACTCCCACAAGCTAAGTCAATCAAGTCTAAATTTCTATAGCATAAAGTTACACATCACAGAAGAGATCCATCCTCGTCCTTCTCCCTCCTTTATATAGAGTTTTTTTAATTCCCAATAATTAGATTCATAAAAATTCTCCCCGCACATGTGTCACGCATCCCCTTCATTGCACCAGAAAATAATTTCATTAATTATTTAATTACTCCTATTTCCCTCACCCACCTAAAAGAATTCCTAGAATCTCTCCTAGTTGTCCCCATATTCCCTTACACATTTTAATGACTTACCCCCTTACTAATTAACTAGTTGAGTTCAATTTAAAAAGTTTTTAAATGCTAGATACCTTACTAAGTTAGTCATTATGTTTTTTCTTCAAATTTCACTTTCTCTTTATCTTTCCACCCGTTTTCCTTAGTTTCCTAATTCTTTTAAATTTTCCTCTTTCCCTTTTTATTTACAACTCAAATTGGCAAGTGTAGAAAATTACCTTTTCCCCCTTTTTTCCTTTTTAATTAATAATTTATTTTTTTAATTAGCCTATGTAACAAAACAATTACTTACCCTTTCCCCCCCTTTTTAAATTTTATCCCCCAAAAGATTTTTATAAATGATTATAAAAATCATTTATAATTAATTGTCACATGATTAATGATTATTATTATTATTATTTAATTATTTTTTTTTATATATAATTATATATATTTTTATTTTTCACAAGAATCACTTAGACCTAGATTTTATTTTCCTAGGCTGGGTGACCATTTTATTAGGGAAATTGTTTTAAATCTTTCGCATCAGATTATTTGTTCTAAGGCCATCTAGGTTTATTCATTTTATTCAACAATGCGACGTGCCCTTCAGGATGCACTAGGTGCTCCAAGGGTGCCACTTGCCTCATTTTGTTTCCCTTGCGTGACGTGCCCTTCAACATGCACTATGTGCTCGAAGGGTTCCACTAGCCTCTTCACTAACTTGGTAGACATCAAAAACCTCTGGATTCAATACTCCATGAGGTGATATTGTTGGAGAATAAGGTCCTCTAAGGAATATTGTGAGCGACTGTTGCAGTCTTCCCTCATGACATCGTGGGTCTTCTCGAACTAGGTAATTGTTAACCTACAGTTCGAGCCACGGTGGGAGTGATAGTAGACTCTGATAGGGATTTTGTCCACACCTCTTCCTCAATGTCTCTGGTTATCATGCGTTACTCCTCTACTCCACATGTGAGTCTGGTCGGCAAAATATCATCAGCCTACATCATCAATGAATCATGTCAGAAATAATATCCATAATCATATCATTTAATCAGATTCACAAATATCATATATACAACAATCAAACCCCCAATAGTCCAATCCCTGACTCTATCTAGAGTCCAAGGGGTTTCATGGATGCCTTTGCATCCTCAAGGTCCAAAATATTGCACACTCAGGAAAACCGAGTCGATAGCACCTGTCTATGTAAATACAACAAAATAAAATGTCATCAATCCATAATGCCTCATAATCATAATTAAATTCCCAATAGTATAATAATTTGGATCACTTGCAAGCAAGTTTTTTCAAAGAATAAGTTCACTCAGTGCACATAAGAGCGGGATGTTACATACACCCACTCTTTGTCTAAACTTCGTCTTGAAGTTTCACAGTATATAAGTGCCGAAATAATTTGTATCACAGTATCATAAGTCTATCTATCAAAGAAAAATGGAAATTCTTGGTGCATATCATATGTGTCCTCCCAGGTCTCCAAGCGCGGACTATAGTTGTCCCACTGGACCTTGACCTGATCAAATTTTTGATACTGTAGTTGTCGAATGCCATGATTTATGATACAGATTAGTTCAGCCATGAGCACCCCCTCATCTTATACGTGAAAGGAGATCATGTCAATAACATGTGTAGGATCACTAATATAATGCCTCAAAATAGATACATGAAAAACATTGTGCATACACCTCAAAGAATCAGGCAAGGCTAGTCGATAGGCCATGGGCTCCTTCCTCTCCACAATCTTGAAAGGTCCCATGAACCTAGGAGAGATTTTATCTCCCTTTCCAATCTTGATCTAACTCTTATGTGGTTTTACTTGCAAGAAGAATCAATCACCAACTTTTTAACTATGGTCAACACAGTGCGCATCGGCATAACTCTTCTCTCGATCCTATTCTTTTTTTATCCTTTGTCTTATTGTTTTCATTTTCTCTTCCATTTCTTGGATCACTTCTGGTCCCACCAGGACCCTATCCTCAAGATGATCCCAACTCAAAGGCATCTGACATAGTCGCCCATAAAAGAACTTGAAAGGTGCCATTTTAATGGTGCTTTGGTAACTATTGTTATATGCAAATTCTAACAGTGGCAAGAATTCTTCCCAACACTTATGTTGCTCCATCACGTATATGTGCAACATGTCTTCCAATATTTGGTTGGTTCGTTCGGTCAACCCGTTAGTCTCCGAGTGATACACAATACTAAATTTAAGTTGGGCTCCCAAGGCCTCTTGGAAACTAATCCAAAATCATCTAGTAAACACTGATTCTTGATCAAATATAATCCTCTTAGGCACACCATGCATCCTCACAATATCACTGATGAAAACTCTAGCTACGTCAGGTGCCTGATACATTGTATCCACAAGAATAAATTGAGCACTCTTCATGAGAGTTTTGACTACCACAAAAATTGAGTCGTGTCTCCTTGCCGTCAGTGGAAATCCAATAATGAAATCCATCGAAATGACATACCATTTCGATTTTGTAATAATGTGTGGTTGTAGTAGTCTTGATGGATGTCTATTTTCAACCTTTACCTGTTGACATTCTAGAGATCTGGCCACATAGTTAACTATGTATACCTTCATTCCCTTCTAGAAGATTAAGGGTTTTAAGGTCCACCCTGATCTTCGTGACTCCTGGGTGGGCCATGTACACTGCTATGTGAGCCTTGTTTAGGATCAAACTCCTCAACTCATCGTTCGGTGGTACGAAAATCCAATTTTTAAACCTCAATAATACATTGTTGTCAAACATAAATCCTTCAAATATTGGTACCATCATTGTGTTTTGTCTGATAAAATCATTGAACTCTTCATTCCAGTCATCGTCGCACTGTAAATATAGAATATTTTCACGTAGATTTTTCTGAAGTGGCAACACCAAAAGGATGCATGGTCTCCAACTCAATCCATCTTCCAGTCGGTTCATTGTTCCTTTTATGTAAGAAATCTTGAAATCGTACTCGGTAAACAGTTCCAACCAATGCCATTGTCGTGCATTCAGGTCGCTTTGAGTAAAGATGTGTTGTTTTCCAAAGTGGTCCATCTTTAGTTCAAATTTTCATCCAACAAGGTAGTGTCTCCAAACCTTCAAGGAATAAACAATGGATAACAACTCCAAATCGTGCATCACATAGTTCTCCTCATGCCTTCTCATTTTCCTTGATATGTAAGCCATCACTCGACCATCTTGCATCAAGACTCCTCCTAAGCCTTTCTTGGATGTGTCAGTGCATACCAAGAATTATGCGTCCATGTCAGGTACCTTTAGCATCGATGATGTTGTCAATATCTCTTTGAGCCTCTGAAATGCTTCCCCTCATTTATCGGTCCAAACAAACTTCCTGTTCTTCTTCTGCAATTACGTGATCTAATTTTCTATCTTCGAAAATCCCTTGATGAACCATTGATAGTATGTTGCTAAACCCATGAAGCTGCGGGGTAAAATCATGAAGATGGGTTACACTTTTTCTTGTTTAATGAGAAAAAAAACTATATTTTCACAAGTTCTTCAACTTTCAGCATACAAATGCATTTTTTTTTATTTATAATTTGACTTTACAGTAAAAACAAAACTTGTGAAGAATTTTGTTAGCTTTCCAATGACTATTTTTCAAATTTTCATTATCACGATTTGATATGTCAATTTGACAATTGTTTAACAATATGTTCCTTAAACATAAAAGGCATGATAATGAATAAATTTTTTCTACAACAATGTATCTATTATTAAACTTACGTTTTTAAGAAACGAAATATATTGCAACAATCTACAAAGACCTTATATTATTATGACTATATATATGAATCTAAAGGATGTATATTATAATTTCTAGAATTTTTTGAAGTTGAACAAGCTGAAAACATTGCAGATTTTAAACACATGTTTTTCTACACCTTGTATCTATCTTAATTTTTACTTAAAAGTAAAATCGAAATATACCCTTTTGAAAAGAACAATTTAAGGATTATGAATATAAATTTTCCATAATTTTCCACTGTGTACTTTTAGAGATATGGATTTTTAATTTCACCGAATCATAATCTCACCTAAAAATATTATGTAGTGTTTTTTTTGTAAAATTAAATAAAATTAGATAAAAACAATGAAAATGAAAACAAATTATATCCAATGAAAGTAGATTCAATTTTTAAAATGTTGGTATCAATTCTGAAATGAAATTTTGGGTATTTGTAGGATTCCGCTACCTCCAAAGATCAAGCAAGATGGAGAGAATTTGTAGTTTCCTGCAAATAGTCCCATTTTCATGTTTTCAGCCGAAATATTCTTTCGGTCGAAACTTAGTTTTTAACGAAATCCGTTAAAATAAACGTTTCATCCTAAAAGTATTTCGGCCGAAATATGCTTACCACAACAAAATAATTCATCCAAAAAACATTGTACATGAATTTCGAGAGCACCGTCATGACACCATTCAATTTGATGTGCAAATTTTTGGCCGAAAAAATTCCTAGCAACTAGTTTTTGGCCAAAAAATTGCCGCTAGAAATTTTTGAGACTCGATTGTCACAAAAGTGTTACCCAACTTCATGATTCTACCCTGTGCACTTCTAGGACATTCGTCGGTGCAAGCCATTCCATAATGGCCTCAACCTTTGTTGGATCCACGGTGATACATTTGCCAGAGATGACATGCCCTAAGTAGTGAATCATCAATTGATAAAATGAGCATTTGGACAACTTCCGATATAATTTGTGCTCTCGCAGACACTATAGTACCAAGCACAAGTGCTTGTTATGGTCCTCCATCATCCGAGAGTAATTCAAAATATCATGAATGAATACTTGGACGAAGTTGTCCAAGTACTCGCAAAACACCTCATTCATTAAACTCATAAATACCCCTAGGGAATTTGTCAGTCCAAACGGTAAAATAGTAAACTCGTAATGTCCAAACCTCATCTTAAACACAGTATTAGGGACTTCATCCTCCTTGATCCATAACTAGTGATACCCTGATCACAAATCAATCTTTGATAACACCATCGCACCCTTCATCTGATCGAACAGATCATCAATCATCAGCAACATATACTGATTCTTGATCGTTTCCTTGTTTAATTGACAGTATTCAATATAGAGTCTCCACAACCCATCTTTATTTATTATGAAAATAACAAGTGCACCCCATGGTGACACACTTGGATGTATTAGTCCTAGGTCCAACAACTCCTTCAATTGCATTATCAACTCCTTTAAATCTTGGGTTGACATACGATAAGGTGTTCTCGCTATTGGTTCAGTCCCTGGTTTTAGGTCTATGGTAAATTCCAATTCCCTCTCCAAAGGCATCCCATGTAACTTCTCCAAAAATATGTCTACAAACTCTGACATGATAGGAAGGTGTTCTATATCTTCCTGTACTCCCTTCTCGTTTAACACAAGGATCACATAAATATTACATCCCTTGCGCATGTTCTTTTGTAACTTCAAGGAAGAGATGAACCTCAAGGAAAATTCCTGGTTCCATCCTACAATCATCCATCTCTATCCCTCATCATTGACCAAGCTCAACAATTTTGTCTTACAGTTGAGTATCGCCTCATGAGACTCCAACTAGTCCATACTGATCACGACATCATAAGATCTTAAGATCATGACGTATAGGTTGGCCCTAGTGACAAACTATCCCAATTTAAGGGTACATCATGTAATCTTTCCTCCAAGCTTCTGTTTGGCTCCTGAACCCATCTCTACAAAGCTAAACTCATCTTGTTCAACTACCTTTACCTTAATCCTTTTTAGTGCTGCACCATAAATGAAACTCTCGATAGCACTAGGATCTATAAAAATACTAAGGGTCTGGTCAGTGATGGTACTTGATGTATTGGGCACAGTTGACTAGTGCTCTCCCTGGCGTTTATTCACCACTGCATGAATCTAATGAGCCTTACCCAAATCTTCCACGGTAGTGGGTCCGACTAATCTAGATTCTCTAGTACTCTCCATTGGGTAGTCTCACTAGTAGTGTATATCTCCACAAGTCCAATACTGTCTCTTTGGTCCAGTACTCCTCATACCTGAAGTAGAAGCTAATGGCCTACCAGCCTAGAATCCTGGTATGTTATTCTCAACAAGCCTAAACTACTACTACTGCGGTTGACACTGTTGTTGATGCAGTAGTCCTTGGTAAGGAGTTTGTTGCTGAGACACTGGTCGTTGAGGTGTAGTGAAAGTGGATCCCCTCTGGAAGCCACGATATCTTGGCATATGTCTGGCTAGTGTCTGATTCTACTATGCACCAAATGACACCTACCCTACTGGTCTCACTAGATTCTTTCTCTGACCCCCACTGATAAGCTCCTCCTCTGCTATAAGGGCCTTCTGGATGGCATCATGTAAGGTCTGAGGCATAAGAATCCTAACCTTTGCATGTATGCTTCCATTAAGGCTGAACATGAACCTGTTGACCTTAAGTTTCTCAGTATTAATATGCAGAGCATACCTAAGAAAATCCATAAAATGGGCCTTGTAGTCAGGCACCATATGACCACCCTACTGTAAGGCGTTGAACTCATTGAGATGACGCTCAATGAATTCCTCTAAAAGGTACCTCTCTTAGAACTGTTCCTTGAACAGTTGTGATGACACATCTTTGACAACCATGTTCAACTACGACAGGAGCGTCTTCCACCATAAAAGAGCGCTTCCCTTCAATTGAAATACGGCCATGCAGACCTTCATGTTGGAGGTATAGTCGCGAAGTGTAAACCACATCGCCATATTTTCCAACCATGCCTTGGCGTCTGTGCCATCCAGGGCACCAAATAACTCGATAAATTTGACCTTCTCGAGTTTGCGGTGAATGCTACAAGTACCAACCGAAGCGTGTGGTGGACCCTCAGGGGGTGTCAGTGCCCTAGCCTCCTCTCTGTCCAAACGGCTGATCAGTGCCTCATACATCCACTGAAAAAACCTCATCATGCCAACCACAGCACCCAACATTATCTGCTCCTTCCCAACAACCTGTTTTTCTCCCTAGGGGTTAGACCCCTTAGGTGTGGATGTTGTTGGAGGCATCACGCCTCCTCCCATAACACCCCATCGTCTCCCTCCATGGCATTCGCTGACCATGATTACCTTCATGAATGTAAGTAAACTTAATTAACAACATTATAATCAATATCATATCAACAAAAGTCGTAGTGATCCCAAGTTGTAGGTTGAACCCACTCTGATACCATATGTAATGACCCCATCGTTACAACTACAAGTGAAGTAGAAAGTGCAATTTTTTTTTTAAATGGGATGAAAACAACGATTACAGCTAAACAACACATCTGACAGTGAGCACCCACCCGGTGAACAGGCAAGAGATGACTACGACTCCACACATTGGCACAAGAGCAACTGGGAGAAATAAGCATAAAACAACAAGAAGAAATGACTACCCACCCGACATAAAAAAGACCATGCCTACAAGATAAGCACAACATCCCCCTCCCGACACAATGGCCTTGACAACCAATGCCTAGAACCTCAAGGTGCGTGAACCAAACGCATGAAGGCATTCAACCCATGCACCAAATAAAACTTACCACGCTAAAAAACCCTCATACGGAAGGCCCCGACTCCGTCCAAGTTATCATTTTTTTCTATCCAATAGGGCACACCATGATCCCTTCATCAGGAATCATGTTGTCCCGAGGTGATAGACACATCAATAACCTTGGCACAACATATCCTAATGGGACAAAGGACTGAAGAAAAACTAGCGTGCTAGGAGCCAAAACAACTGACAAGAAGATTATGCCCACACCCCAAGAAACAAGCCAACAAGACACAAGATGACATCATTCAAAGGAAGTGGAAGCTAAAACACAACTTTTCCAACAACCCGACCATTCCTCAAGTCTAAACTAGTCAACAATTACAATCTATTTTAACATTGATTACCAATCTAAATTAGCAAGTCTAAATTACAATTTAGTCATTAATGTACAATATAATTTAACATTAAACACAATCAAATTTAGCAAGTATAGATTACAGATTATTCATCAACATACATTCTAATTTAACATTAAACACAATCAAATTTAGTAAGTCTAATTAAATCAATACTAAAACTATAAACAATAATTACAATCTAGTTTGACAAGTCTAGATTAATTAATATGACAACTAAATAGACAAGTCTAGTCTAAGTTAACCTAAAGATTGTCTATTCAATTAAAGGTTGTCTAATCAATTTAAAGGTTGTTTAAAAGAAGAGGCCATCCACAATAAACGCTAAATCACTACAGTAAAAAGCTAGTTTAAATCCTCAAAATGCTCAGTCCAAAACCACAACATTTATATCGCCATCTTTAAAGGAGGTTCATAGAGTGGAACAAGATGATAACCGCTGAGGTAGATAGAAGTAAAAACCTAAGTTTAAAAAAGAACATGAATTTGTAGTTAAGGGTATTACTCAGGTAGTCAAATATTACATATAAAATAATCTAACCAAATAACAATCGCTAAAGAGGCTATTGGTAAGGATTTTCTATAGCTAAACATTGGCAGTATGAAATCTTGATGGATATTCACTATACAGTCTATTAATTTAATTCAGAGATACAATGAGAACACTAAAACTACACACAAGTCATCGTCTAACTTATTTATTGCCCAATTAATTCTATTAACTTCATAAGAATCATTGTCATTGCCAAGTGCTCATTAAACCCCAACCCCAATGTTATTAAACACACCCAGGGAGTAAAACTTGTAGTCAACGCAATACACGTAGTCCAAATTTGTTGGGAAAAATGTTGGCAACAAAAAAAATGAATATTTACATTCACCCACAATGTAGTATATCATTGTCTCAATTAATGCGCTCACTGTCAAGCACAACCATATGCTAATATTACTCAATAATTATCATTCAACAATATTGAAACTAAATAAAATTGAATAATTAATGTTCTAGTAACGATTCAATATCATAGGAAATGAAAAACGTAACCTATCTACATCTAAATAATAACACAGATAGACCATTATCTACTAAATATTAGCATAGTCGGACAATGTATCTACATCGAAGATCTACATCAAATTATGAACGCAGACAGAGAATATACATATGTAAATTACATGCAAAACGTATTACAAATTTTTTGTCCCATTCATTGGTGAGTTCTTTTGAAGTCAAAAGGGTAATGAAATCGTGGTTCTAAAGCTGAGTTGTTAATAAAAATCATAATCCCAACAGTGAAAACAAAACACCCTGATTTTTCACTCAACATGGTAATATTAGAAGTAAAAAATGAAGATCACAGAATAACCAAATTAATACCTCCATCCAAACACCCCCCCCCAAAAAACACAGTCTAGAATAATTTATAGACTGTCAATCGAGTGGGAAATTACAGAAGCTAAATTCATCAAAATAAATATAATGTGCAGAGGTAAAGTCACAAAAAAAAGGGGCATACCAGATGTATAAAAACCACATAGTAAATTCGTCAAAAGGGCATAAAAACACATAATTAAATTCATCCAACAATATTTAAAAACATAAAGTTAAATTCGTCCAACAATATATAAAAACGCAGAGTTAAATTTTTGTGGTTGAGGGTGTTGAAATGCAGAGAATACCAAACATAGTTTTAAGATTACCAAGAACGATTAAGACTCTAAGATGATATAACATGTAGAGACCGAGGAAAGGAAAAGTTCAATGCAGAGATAAGAAGGGGTAAACAACTGGGCAAACACATCTTTCTCTCGTCATCCATGCACAAAAAAGTAGGGCATTAGAATATATAGGTTGTTGTGCACCAAAGTGGCAACCATCAATTCGTCTCCTGGTCGACTTCTCAGGCGTGGACTGATGAACTAGGGATGAGGACAAAAAGAACAACTCTTCACAAAAATCAAAAGCACCAAATGACAGTCACAACATGTAGGGATAAAATGCCGAGGCAAATCAAGTCAAGCAGTGAGCTTAAGGCTATGGGGAAATTTAAGTTTTCGGTTGAAATGCTAAGTCAAACATTTTCTTTACCCAATTAAAAATATAGAAATTAAAGTGTAAGGTATAATAATAATCTACCATGTAGAGTCAAAGTAAGCGTACCGTATCCCAAGTTGTCCGCTTTGGGTCATTATCCCTTGCACTCTGTGTAGCTCCTGCTTTCTGACCAATGAGACTTCACTGGTATCTCCCAACCAATGCTAGGGGTACTCTTCTTCCCCCTTATTCCCCTGAGTTGCAAAGGGGCGACACAAACTAACCCAAATAACAACTAGCTCCGAACTTGCCTCGCAAGGCTGAGCTATCACTCCTCATCGAGTTGGGTATCCCAACTCCCACAAGCTAAGTCAATCAAGTCTAAATTTTTGCAGCATAATGTTACGCATCATAGAAGAGATCCATCCTCCTCCTTCTCCCTCCTTTATATAGATTTTCTAAGTCATTTAATTTAATTCCCAATAATTAGATTCAGAAAAATCCTCCCCGTACATTTGTCACCCATCCCCTTAATTGCACCATAAAATAATTTCATTAATTATTTAACTACTATTATCTCCCTCACCCACCTAAAATCATTCCTATAATCCTCCTAGGTGTCCCCATATTCCATTACACATTTTAATGACTTACCCCCTTACTAATTTACTAGTTGAGTTCAATTTAGAAATTTCTTAAATGCTATATACCTTACTAAGTTAGTCATTATGATTTTTCCTCAAGTTTCCCTTTCTCTTTATGTTTCCCCCCCTTTTCCTTAGTTTCCCAATTATTTTAAATTTCCCTCTTTCCCTTTTTATTTAAAACTCAAATTAGCAAGTGTAGAAAATTACCTTTTTCCCCCTTTTTTTCTTTTTAATTAATAATTTTTTTTTAATTAGCCCATGTAACAAAACGATTATTTCCCCCTTTTCCCCATTTTTAAATTTTATCGCCCAAAATATTTTTATAAATTAATTGAATTGTTTTCCCCCTTCTCGTCACATGATTAATTATTATTATTATTATTATTTATTTAATTTTTATTTTTATTTTTACATAATTAAATATATATATATATATATATATATATATTTCACAAGAATCACTTAGACCTAGAATATTTCTCATCACATTATTCGTCTTAAGTCCATCTAGTTTTATTCATTTATTATTCAACAACTCGACGTGCCCTTCAGGATGTACTAGGTGCTCCAAGGGTACCACTCACCTCATTATGTTTCCCTTGCGCAACGCACCCTTTAGGACACACTATGTGCTCCAAGGGTGCCACTCGCCTCTTGATTGAATTGGTAGACATAAAAAACCCCTGGAGTCAATACTCTGTCAGGTGATCTTGTGGGAGACTAAGGGCCTCTAAGGAATAAGGCCCTTGCCTTATTGCGTGCCCCTTATAATAATCGTGAGCGACTATCGCAGGCTGCCCTCATGACATTCTGGGTCTTCTCGAACTAGGTAATCATTAACCTACAATTAGAGCCACAATGGGAGTGATAGTAGGTTGTGGTAGGGTTGTTGTCCACACCTCTTCCTCACCGTATCTGGTTATTGTGCGTGACCCCTCTAATCCGCATGTGAGTCTGGTAGGAAAGCTATCGTCAGCCTGCATCATCAATGAATCACGTCAAAAATAATACTAATAATCATATCATCTAATCAGATGCACAAATGTCATATATACAACAATCAAAACCCCAATATTCCATTATCTGACTCGATCTAGAGTCCAAGGGGTTTCATTAATGCCTCGGCATCCTCGAGGTACAAAATCCTGCACACTGAGGAGAACTGAGTCAATAGCACATGTCTATGTCAATACAACAAAATAACATGTCATCAATCCATAACGCCTCATAATCAAAATCAAATGCCCAATAGTATAATAATCCAGATCACTTTCAAGCAATTTTCCTCAAAGAATAAGTTCACTTAGTGCACGCAAGAGAGGGATGTTATATAAAAGACCTGTGGTCTTAATTGTTTCCACCTTATCTTGTTGGAAAATTGAGCATTCTTCCACAAACATTTTAACATCACTTTTAAGGCCATCATAAAAAAATTCCCTTTTAACCTTGTGATAGGTTTTCAAAAATCCTGAGTGCCCTCTTACCCGATAGGTGTACGATTAAAAAAGTACATTTTTTTTTATTTGGGAGTTCTTACATAAATATAAGATATATTTTTACCATAGTGAATATTGTTTCCATGTAAATGTATCGGATGCATTGGAATCCTGCTGCAACCTTTGAAGGAGAGTCCACACTTCTCCATAATTCTTCCATTCATCCCTTGGTTTTGTTATCGAATTAGGCTGGATGATAGAGATAGCACAAACAAATGCATCAACATATTCATTATTTTATGAGAGTACATCTACCACAACATTTTTCTTCCCTTTTTTTGTAGATTATTTCAAAGTCATAACGCAACATCTTGGTTACCCATTTTTGTTTCTCTTCTGAATATAATATTTGTTCCAAGAAGTATTTAAGACTGTAATGATTTTTTTTTACCTTGAAGTTCCTACCTATTAGGTAAGGGAACCATTTCTTCAATGTATGTAGTATTTCCATCATTTTCTTATCATAAATGGCTTTGTGTAAGTCATTTCCCTTGAGTGAACGATTTTCAAAAAAAGGGGGCCTTCCTTCTTGCATTAGAATAACACCAATGCCATTTACCAAGACATCAAATTCCACAATAAATTCTTTTTTGAAGTATGGTATGATGTTAAGAGGAACACTCCCAGGAATACCTTTGGGAATATCTTCAAATACTTCAGAATGCTTATCAATGATCCCTTGTAAATATAAAATAATAGATAGCTTAGATGTTTGAACATCTAGTGAGCATAGTTCTAAAATTACATCTTTATGCCCCTTTTTCAATAATGTTTTCATGACATTAGATCTTAATACCATATTGGGTTTCCCTATGATACCCTTAAACTCAAATTCCTTTCCTTCCAATGAAAATTTCATGAAAAGTTCTTGAAAATTAAAATCCATTGTTCCCAATGATTGTAACCATTGGAACCCTAGTAAGAAATGAACACCACCCATGGGTATATAAATCATTGCACTATTCATTATGTATTCCCCCATAGTAGGATTAATCTTATGCAATTTTACTATGTAATTGATAATTCCTCCATTTGCAATCATTACTTGAAACTTTGGTGCTAGATATATAAACCAATTGAGAGCTTTGGCTAATTTACAATGAATGAAATTATGAGTACTACCAAAATCAATTAGCACTATTACCTTTTCCATTTTGATATATCCTTCGATATTGAGGGTTTGAGGAATGATAATTCCGACCAATGCATGACATGATATGGTGGGAGTCATCTCTTCATAAGAAATATATTCCACATATTCATATTGAGATGGTTCTTGTTGTTGTTCTTGTTCTTATTCCTCTTCACAATTTATGTATAATAATTTATTCTCACCACACTTATGTCCCTTATTGTACTTGTCAAAATTAAAGCATAAAATATTTTATTTTATTTCTTCCAATTGCTGAGGTGTCGAACTTGTAGGTAGAGGTGGTTTTCAATAAGGAACATTATTCTCTCGATAGATGTTAAGGGTGGTCCTTCTAGTATCCATAGTCGTATTTTCACTTTCAAAATTTCTCTCCAACCTAGATGCATTCTCCAATGATTAGGGTTCCCAAAGGTGAACCTCATGTTGAATGTTATCCTTTAAAGTTATTATAAAGACATCAATCAAGTGCTCATCAGGAATATTCATTACCTTTATATTCAATCTTTGGAATGTCTCAATCTGCTCTGAAATTGAACCCTTTTGCTTGAGATTTATAAATTGGTTGAAGAAGGTATTTCTCCTTGTATCCTCATAGTGTGCTATCATTTGTTTCATGAAACTTTTCCAAGTGACAAGTTATTTGCATGAAAAAATCCATCAATACCACACAAATTGATTAGGTTCTAAATATAAGGATGCAATTTGTACCTTTTGTGTGTGTGACACATCATGTAGATCAAATAAATACTCCATATGGAGTATCCATGTGATTGGATCAGGATTTCGATCAAAATTCCTCATATTGATCTTAGAAAAGTGGTTGGTATTCAAACCAAAGCTTTAGTTTCTCCAGTCTTGATTCATCTTCCTTGTGTCCTCATCATGAATTTCATGGGATACATTGTCAATTTCAGGTGGCCTTTCTATTAGCAATTTTTCAACTCTTCCATGATATCCCCTTTTAAGTTATCCATCTTAGTATCCAACATCAATTCTAGATTATCTTTAGTTGAATCCATCATATTTTGTCGTTCATCTTTTGTTACTTCCTTATTTTGTATATTAGCTATGTCCTAGCACATTTCTTCACCTTCATAAAGAGTCCAATTAGGACTGTCTTAGGGATTATTTGGTGTATAATTTCCCTTTTATGTGGCATGTTGGACAAGTATCACTGCAAGGTAGGATTTCCTAATTGTCTTAGGCAGAGGTCATAATATACAAGGGAGTGTCAGGTACTATATCTATTTGGTATATGTGCGGGTTACAACAATAGTACTTAGCCCAATATCTCAGGGAGATAGCTAAGGATGCTTGATTGTTCCCTTATTTGTACTATTCAACTACCCAGGTACTAGAGAGTGATATCCTGAGTGTTGTTCTCAGTCTACTATAGCAACAAGATGGCCAAATGGTTTACTCCATTGGACTCAAGATTCTAAGGGGTCCTTGAATATATGCCAAGTATGTGGGAGATCAAATACATAGTAGTTTTTTCTAATGTGCAATCGTTCGAAAGGGGCCTTCTGATATACTTTAGGTACTTGGAAGAACCACACTGTACTTGGGTTGTAGAGCTAATAGGTAAAGAAATATCATATGTTTAGAGGCAACATAATACATTTGTACCTAAAAATATCTAATATTATCCAAAAATTATCTGATAATCCTTTTATACCACTTTATTCCACTCTTTAAATCACCCCAATTGGATCTTCTAGTCAAATGATATGCAAATTTCAAAACACACACACACACACACCTTTTAAAACCCTGATTTGGAGATTGTTCTACTAGCCGACCTTTTTTTTGTTGTATCTCCTCAATTTTGTCCCTTATGAGTCTAAACTTTTAGCCTAAGGTATCCTGAATTTTATTATTTCCAACCCTATACAAAGATTAGATTCTCAAAGAGAATTTTATGATAACTTTCCCAATATGTGCTTATCTTTTCCCTTTCAATAGAGAGAACTTGTACGGCCTACTGTGTGACACTTTCTTCACTTCAGAACGTGAAATTTTCACCAGTAAAAATTGATTCTATACTATAACCAATGGAATAGGTGTCACTCAATTTGGAGGTCTATAGCTTTAGATATAACCGTTCTCCTAGGAACAATTGTTTTAGATTGAAACCTAGACCAGCCAGTGAATAAAGGGTTGTTGTTTATACAAAATATAATTCACCATTCCTCCTTTGTACTGTAAACATGTTGGATTACTGAGAGGGGGGTGAATCAGTAATAGCGTAATTATAATAATTTTTCTTCAAATGTTACATCAATGTAGAATTATTATCCAATAATGAGCAGTAAGAAATAAACAATCACACACATACACAGTACACCAGTGTTTTACGTGGAAACCCAAATCAGGAAAAAACCATGGAATGATTTTTCTTATATGTATTGAAGAATTACATTCATTGGAAGCACCAACTTCCTTTTTTTTCTAGCTGCAACTAGAAGGAGGCTCCAACCCCCTATTTGCTCAGGTTACAACCTGAGGGAAGCTCCAACTCCCCAATTCTCTGGCTACAACCAGAAGGAGGCTACAACCCCCAATGTTCTCTGGCTACAAATGGAAGGTGTCTACAACCACCTATCCTTGCCCTATCCTGCGACCCTGAATTAGAAGTAGAATGATGAACAACTGTCACACTATCACTATGAGATATATCGTTGTAAACGTGTACCAATAAATCTGAACCATGCATCAACCATGCATCAACCTGTACCTCAAACTGTACCATAAACAAGTGCATCCAACCATGTACCAAGTATGTACCAATCATGTGTCAACTACTCATCAACTATGAATCATCAATATGTACCAACATCATCAACTATACAC
>JZKD02S2114126.1:140828-155546 GCA_000966675.3 Picea glauca | reverse complement strand
CTGCAACTGGAAGGAGGCTCCAACCCCCTAGTTTCTTAGGCTACAACCTGAGGGAAGCTCCAACTCCCCAATTCTCTGGCTACAACTAGAAGGAGGCTACAACCCTCAATGTTCTCCAGTTACAACCAGAAGGTGGATACAACCACCTGTCCTTGCCCCATCCTACCAACCTGAAGTAGAAGTAGAATGATGGAACCACTGTCACACTATCCACTGTCCACTTCTAATTTCTCCATTAAATTTATTAATGAAATAATTTATTTTTTATTCACTTTGAATTATAATACACTCATCACTTCACTTTATTATTTACCTTTTAAAATATCTTAAACCACTTTGACTACTTTCACCTTCTGGGGATTTTATATGACATATGAGGGTCCTCCGACTTTGTAAGGCCATAAATCTCAAACCGTGAGGAGTTATGTGACATTCTACATACCACCAGAAATGGCATGACATGTACTATCCATATAGAATAGTAATATCTAAAAATATATCATAACTAATACCATTACCCATCAAACAAACTTGGGTCCATTACCCAAACCTGAGGTCTCCAACTTCTCATGGCCATAACTCTCTAACCATGAGGAATTATGTGATGTTCCACATACCACTGGAAATGACATGACAAGAACTATCCATCTAGGATATTTTACCTGACATATTCACTTTCCTTAATCTCATTATTCCACAATTAAGCATGGGTTCTCTTACTCAAAAAAGTGTCTTCCCGTGAGGGCTTTTACCATAAGGGTACCACTTTGGAGTTCATCCATATTTACTTCTTATCAACCATGAAAAAACAATAATGAGTCATATTTACATCAAACAATATTGGGTCCATTACCTAAACCTTTGTACTATGGGGATTTCTTAAAGGGTTTACATCAAGGAAAACCAACATTAATCAAAAAAACATTTCAAAACCTTAATCCAAGACGAAAATAATTGTGAGCGAAAATTCCAATAAGACTAGTTTCATACTAGTTTCAGGACTAATCAAAAACCCTAACTTGAACATAATTTATCTACAAAAATATAATGAAAAAAGATATAAAATTTGGACCCAAGTTATCTATATATGTTTCCTCTACACCATATAAATTGCAGATGCTTAAACCTTCTAAAAATAATTTCTAGTGAAAATTCCAAGAAGAATTGTTTTGAAGAAGTTAGTCTTGAGGATTGTCTAGCTCTAATGCTAAACGTTAATAACCAAATATTAAAATAGCATAAAAACCTTAGAATAAGAACCCCATTCCTTGAAAAATAGAGAAATTTAGATAATTATCCTTTTTGAGGGGGAAACCTCCTTATTCATTACATGAATTCACAAGTATAAGATGATTCCAAATGAAAAGATCTCCTTGCTATATATAGGAGACTAGGAGGTACAATTAAAACTAATGCACCCAAGCCGACATAAATAAAATAAAAATAATAATATAATATTCCTCAATTAAGGGGTGACGTGCCACGATTTAGGGCTTAACAAACTTCCTACTATGAGAGACAAGCCTTTGTATGGAAGTAATACAATATGGAAAGATTGGTGGAAAAAATTCACTATCGTTGTTACTTTGGATACAATATTCTGCCAACAAGGAAATGATCTGAAAAAATATTATTCTCATAATATCTTAATGAAATACGGAATTCATAACCCCTTCTTGATGATTGGGATATTTTTATGTCATAGGTTGATATGAATTTTCCTCCATTAGAAATGACTTTATTTAATTCAACACTTCACTTGTTCCCAACAAATAATTTGATTACCTTTGATAACAAGAAAATGTTGAAATCATTTAATTCTCCAATTGCACAATGCATTGTTGATCATACATGATGAACATAAATTGTTGTTGTTGATGATGATTCATTGGATTGTGAAGTTACGCTATGCGCTAAACAATGTGTCATGCTGACATGTAACTTGTGGGTTTATGTTGGCTTATTTAATGGTTCTCTTGGTTACATTCAAAATATATTCTATATGTCTGGACGAAAGCCTCCTCAATGTCCAAGGTACACAAATTGGTTTTCAATTTGACAGACTCAATCCAAACATTGTACCAATCACACTAGTTATTAGAGTAAATCGAAAACAAATTCTTTTGAAGATAACATGGGCTCGTATTGTTCAAAAATCATAGGGGCTGACTTTAGAACATGCAACAATTGATATTGAGAAAAAGGAGAAGTAAGGGTTGACCTTCACATCCACATCTAGAGTCAAATCTATATATGGTTTATGCATATCACCACCTTTTTCTTTTCAACATTATACCAATATGAAAAACAAATCATATGTTACATTTAGGAAAAATGAACAGGAACAATTAAATTCCACATCATTGTAACATCCGATATATATATTTTCACTCTCCATAAAATGCCTATGTTTTGTTCATTTTATTGTCCTTTGAAATTACTTTTTTTTTAATATTCCTTTCATAAATTTTCTAACATCAAGTATACATTCATTGTATTCACATTATTATTTGAAATAAAAAATTTCACCATTTATCAAGTGCGTCAATTTATGTATTTGAGTGGTATTTTTAAGAATATTGGCTTTTGGAAAATAGATGTTATGTACAAAACATTTTTTAAACATTTCACCATAATATTTTTGAATTTAAATTCATTTTTTAAACATATTGATCACACATTATATTGGACCATTAAGAACTCTATATGTTAAATAATTAATATCCATCTATTGCAATGTCAGTTATTTTTTCAAATGGAAACACCAAAAATAACCTTTATTCATCTTGAAATGTTGATACGATTCATTCCATACATTTTAATAACTTTATTACTTTTAAATTTTCATAGTATTATTCAAATCAAATATTTTTTCTTTTATACATGTCAACAATAGATTATTTCCCCGTCCTACTATGTTTCTGCTCTACATATTTTGCAATGTCTCGTATTATTAATATGTCTACACCAAGGAGAAACTTTATTTATCTTGAAAAGTTGATATGGGTCTTTCCATTCAAGTTATTTATTGATATGGGTCTTTCCACTCAATTTATGAATGTTAAACATAATCACGTGAATTTTTACTTTTTTATTTAATGTGAACCTATCAGATGTCTCAAATATCGATGTCAACCTCATAAAACTATTACTCCATACTTGGCCATGTGGCATACTGTTCAAAGTATACTACAAGACCAACTTCAAACACAACATTTATTTTTCTTCAAATCTCTCAAATAATATTCAATTAATGGAAATCATTTTTTTACTTTTAAATTAACACTATATCACATTGTTTTATATTGGACCTCTTGAAATACTACTATTCAAGTCTCTCTTTGTGCAATAATATTAACATTCAATTATAAAATAAGTTTGCTTATATATGTTATGATGATACATTTTCTTTAACAAATGCCCCTTTTTTCTTCCTCTTAAATTGTGACAATATTTTATAACATTTATCTTTACCAAACTATGAAACTCTTCATTAAACAATATAACCCTTAAGGAAAAACATTAATTTATATATCCCTTAAGGAAAAAAACATAAATTTACCCATCCCTTGATGCAATATGTGACTAAACCCAACATTTCCTTCCATGCACATCGCAATGTGACGTTCATTTCGAAACCTCACTATGTTACAAAACGTTTTCATTTATCACATTTCAACGAACATAGTAACATCAAAATGTTACAAACATATCCCTCTTGTTTCTATGTGATGAACATATTCTCATGTTGCAATGTGATGTGCATATACTAACATCAAAATGTGACAAAAATTTCAAAATGTCACAATGTGATGAACATAACCCATTGTCACAATGTGATTTACACAACACGGTGTCACAATGTGACAAACATATCTCTATGTTTCAATGAAACCAAAATTTCCCAATGATGCAATGTGATAAACGTAACCCACTATCGAAACGTTACAAGCATATTCCAATGCCATAATGTGACAATAAAAATAATGTGTCTCTATGTGATGACCATAACCTAACAATGTAATGTGACACACAAAAAATTCTATCCTAATGTTACGAATAAAACGATATCAACATTGCAATGTGATGGAACCATAGTAAACCATTGTCAACCAAAATCATATGGCCCACCATATTCAACTCCACATGGTCTATGAAGATCATCCATGGGTATGGTCATCCATAGTGAACCTCATCAACCATAGTCAACCATGGTTAAGGTGAACCATGATCAACCATAATGGTATATTAATTAATTAATTCCTACATAAACAATTTTTTTTTACACAAATTGGGAGATTTTTATAAATAAAAGAAGATGTCCAAAGCACAGAGAGAGGTGCAGAAAAAGAAAAATTTCCCAAAGGCATGTCTTTCCTCTTGCAAGAGTAAAATTCCTAGATTAAAATCAATGTTTCTAATACTACTATGCATGCAATTTGTACATTCCAAAAGTTATACGTAGTTTTCAAGTAAAAAAGGAATAGAATGAAAACATATTTAAAAAACATTAGGTACCTTGTTGAGTATTGTTGATGAGATCCATGCTTTCTATTTTATCTTCCATTTCTAGTATTTTTAGGTGAAGTTGGGATTGAGCCTCTTCTAGGGATGAACCACTACTGGAGGGAATTTCATATGAGTGAGGAGACTCATGATTCCTCTAAATTTCAAAGTCCTCCACCTGTGAATGCATGGAATCCACTTTATCGTGTTGTTTCTGCAATTTCATTCGATGCTCTATCAAAATATCTATAATTACGGAGACATGAGCTTGCAGACTTTGGTTGGCTACTTGGAGCCTTTGAATTTCCTATTCCTGCAAGATATGGTGTTCCTCCTAGGTATCTGAATGTCTCCATTGATGTAACGACCCTGCTTAAATAGATGTATATGATTATTAATTATAATTAATTTAATAATATAACTGTCCTAAAAGATTAGCTAAACCATAATTATTTCTTAAAATAACATCAACTAAGTAATTATTATTAATTAGTTATTCATGATTGTCAATGATTAATTTAAGTATTAATTAACTCATTAATTAATAAGGTAAATAAATAAAAGAAGGATAATAAATTATATTATTAAATTAAGTTACGTACCCAATAAGGGATAACATATTAACTACAAGGGATAAGATATTAAATAAAGGGGATAAGGGGCATTAATGAGAAAGGATAAGAAGGTAATAAATGAGTTAGGTAGGGAGTAAATGAGGTGGGGAAGTCGGTGAAGGAAGGATAAGGAGGGGAAGGAGGTTGACGGGAGGTCATTCTATGGGGGGATGAGCGATTGATTTTGGGGACTGGATTTGCAGAGGGAGAAATGAAATTTTGGAGTGAGATTGTATCAGTGCATCGGGGTTGCTAGAGGTTTTGGGCATGGGGGGCCAGGATATCCATATGATATCCTGGAGCTAGGAAGTTACCTAGTTGGCAGGGAGGAACTAGGTTTTGGGCAGTGTTTTACGGTGCATCAGCGGTCAAGAAGGCATTTGGACAACGAAGGGCTATTAGCATCAGATTTAGGTATTTAAGATTTTTCATTTTTTTTAAACTGTTATAAAAATTTTATTATGTGTTGATAAATTTATAAATGCTTAGGTGCTCAATTAAAAGAATTATTGAATTTTGTTTGAAATCAGGTAGATATACTGTTACAGTTTATGAAATTATTTGACGTAAATTCTATTCGGCCCCTTACATATGGTATCAGAGCATATTAGTTTAAAACCTGGGCCTATGGGCCAAGTTTCCAGCTCCAAACTCTATCTCCATTCCCGCCTAACCTGCAAACCAAACCAAACGCACTATTAATTGATTATATAAACAAATCTAAATATATATATATGAAGGAAACACTAATTGAAAATGTAAAAAAAAATTATGAAATTAAAACATACAACAAGGGATATTACAGCCCGTGACTCTTAGCAAGGAAATTGCAGCCAATAAGCTACAAGGGTCTATCTAAAATGCGGTCTACAAGGTGAAAAGTTGAAGCTTAATTCGTTTGAATATCTATCGGGTAACGACCCAACAACTTATCTTATTTTAGCAAGGCAGAATAGTTAGAGAACCAGTTTGCTAAGGCTGTGTTCTCTTGGTTTGACAATATAGATTTCAAACTATGTGAAACTTTTGTATGGTTGAAACAACTTAGTTTTTGTAAACACAAGACAAGTAATTTAGACCATATTGAGTACAGATGCTAACAAATATGCAGTTAATCTGTCAAGAATATATACTCAGCAGTAAAGACATAATGTACCACATGAAATCAATGCTTTACACAATTTGAAACAACTAGGCAATCGACTACATAAGGTGTTCCTCCCAAAGCATAAGAGAAGCAGTACATCACTTCTGTGTAATGCCCTATTTCTATGAACTTCATCGATGTTATATTTAAATAGAAATTTTCTAGTATGTAGTTTATCAAACAAAAAAATTGCCACTAGTAAACCTTAAAAATAATCCAGGACGTGGTTTAAATAAATAGAGAAAACAATTCCATCTATAAAGCATGAAATAGTAAGGGTTGGATGGAAATTTTCTCTAGTCATGTATATGTATTATGCATACTTAAAGTCAAATAGATATACATACCAAGGATAGATCAGTAACTAAGCAGAGAGCCATACCAAAAAAATTTACATGCCAGATCAATGTTACCAGTAGCTACCTCAATCCATGCATATGTTCCACGCAATAGCAAATCCTGGCGATTATTCTTAAGTAGTTTTCTCGGAAGAGCACGTGACGAATTGAATCCACTCATCCCATAATTTACTTCATCTTCTGCATGTCCTTCAGCAATCAGAAGGGATTCTTTCAATCTATGATTTTGAGGGAATGCTTTGCTACTGAGCAACGACACGTTACAAAGAAATTTTCCACGACCACCAGCGCCCAGCGCACGCACGGACCCATCGACCAACTACAACAACAACATTATACAGAAATGCATTATACATAAATTTTCCATGACCACCAGCACCCAGTGCACGCATGGCTTAATCTGCATTATACATAAACACCCAAAGAGATGGAATTTGGCAAGACTCTAATGACATGGGGAAGTTGTGAGTGAAATAGAGACAATAACAAAGAGGGGCAAGAATGTTGAGAAAAAAAAACCATGCATTGAAAACAAAAATGTAAGATAACCAAACAAAAAATTTAAAGAGTCTCTACCTGATCTTTACATTTTCTCTTACAATATGGTAGATAGGGAAATGTCCTTCCATCTTTTTCAGAGATGGTGAATTTTTTCATTCCCAAAATTTCAAAATTATTATGGTACAAAATATTTAATTATTCAAATAAACCGCTTAAAAGAACACATCCACCTATCATCCATCATTTTCATAGAAGACGGGCATAGATCTATCTTCCCCGTGGAATATTTCTAGAGCCTCTTCCATGGTCTCTAAACCCTTCATAACCTCCACTAGCTACAAACCTCTAACCCATTTCAGCCAAACTGGGGCTAATAGATTGCCCTTCTTCTTCAAGGATTTTTATCAGATCCCTAGCAAACCTTTCATTTGCGGCAGTGAAGTATGTATAGGTTGTGCTCTTGGCACCAGCTCGGCCAGTATGCCCAATACAATGCACATAATCCTCCATAGAGACAGGAAAATCATAGTTGATAACGCATTTTATATCCTTAACATCCAAACCTTGTGTAGCAACATCCATAACAGTCATAATAGGGCTCTTTCTAGCCTTAAATTCTGATAAGACCCAGTCTCTCTCAGCTTGGATTTTATCTCCATGAATTTACAGTGCTGGCCATCCATCCATTCGAAGTTTCCTAGTAACTTGGTCACCGTTTNTTTTTTTTTTTTTTTGTTTCCAAAAAGATAAGCAAGTGACTACCATCCATGATCTCCTCTAGGAGTTGTATTAACCTTGTATACTTCTCATGTTTAGAAACAATCTCCACAATTTTCTCAATTGCATGGTTTTCTTTGAGGTCTGATGAGCCAATTATTACCTTGTAAGGATTATGCAGAGATTTCCTAGCAAGAATCTCGACTTCCTTTGGCCAAGTTGCACTCCAATATAATGTCTGTCGATCTGGCTGAATTTGAGAAACAATTTTCTTTATCTGGAGTTCAAAACCCATGTTTAGCACTATGAACAATTGAACCCCACTATTGGGATACTTTATCCCTTGTTAAACTTCAGTCTGAAAGAACAAGAAATAATGATTCTAGACATCCAGCTGGAGAATGCGATATGATGGAGTCTGAATTGAAGATGCCAGTTGATAACCTGGCATCTAATAACCAACTATTGGGAGAAACTAAATCTGAAATTAGTTCAGAAAAGTTAACTATTGAGAATGCACCTGTTGTTGAAAAACGTTCAGAAATTACAAATGTGTAAAACTATGGTGCACTACCAATGTCAATCCCATTCCCTTACCAGAAGCTCAACAACGTTGATGGTGGGAATTACCAACACCAGCGCCAAGAGCAGAGCAAAGAGACAAGAGGTGGAAGTGAGGCAGCGTTAGGATTAAGGAACAACTTAGGTGTTTGGTACTGAGAGCCGGAGGCCGGGCACGTGGGCCTCATGCCAGAAGCCCGACCTTAAAGGTTGCCAGTGAATGCCAAGGATTTTTCTTATATATATTAATGTTTAGTTTAATAGTTTATTTAAAAATATTAATACTCCCTTTTGAATAATTAAATTTTCATTTTTTTTATTTTTTATTTTTTTCGATTAAATTTTAGTTTTATAATTTATTTAAAGATATTAATACGCTAGTGTAAATTTAAATTAAAAAAATAAAAACATATATATATATATATAATTATGAGTTTAATTTAAATAATTTAATAATATAGGGATAAGAAAAAATTTATGGAGTCCGCGAGGATCGAACACCAGACATCCACACCAAACAAGTCTTTACAAAGTCCGCCCTGACAACACACCACACGATGTGACTTTTACAAATAAATTCACATATAAATACTTTAATTGGCATACCCAAGACCACTCACCAAGCGAAGCATCTTAAGAAGAACCCTAACGTCAAAAGGTACGTAGCACTGGTGAACGCCGAAACGTGGCTGGTAGTTGGGGATAACTATTCAAATGTCGCAGTTTAATCCTATTTAATCATTAAACGTGGTAATTATATAACCTTACAACATTTTTTTAATGTGATTAGGTAAATGTTAAAAAAAAAAGAAAGAGTAAACATGTTAACGGATGCCTTGATAAATGCAAGAAGGTTATGAACAATAAATCTGACCCATTGATTTTGGAGGACGATTAAGAATATGCCAACATCTTCAATGCATAGCCATCAGATCAGGGTTTAAGGTTAAATAAGATTAAAATATCATTAATTGTGCCCATTATCAATAGGTGTACGCATATCGGCGTAAAATAATAAACATAAGGTCGGAAGTCACTTTAATCAAGTTGTAAGCGAAAAGTTAAAAAGGGCTTGGACTAGGACAAGCGGGAAGGAGGCGACATATGCACTAGGAGCGTAAGCATAGTAAGTGGCGATTGAGGTGCAAGGATAACATAGCTACAAGACAAGGGAACCAATAGGTATTTTCGTAGGGGCGAAGAAATCAAGCTTAGATGCTTAATCCTAACCCTAACCTAGCCAATCCCCTAATGGAGTAATGTCTGTTTACAGACAAATAAAGAAAACTTACGCCTAAACCTATTTCTAAGTTTAAGTAGCACCAATTTGAAACATCCTAGAACTCACCCTGACAAATTTGGTGGATGCAGGTCAAAGCATACAGGATGCTTAGGACTCAAGGAAGTCGAGGTAGGGGAGTGTCGTCGCAAGCACCGCCAACACCGCTAGTGCCACCACCAGCATCGCCCGAACTAGCCTTCATACTGCGCTTGTTGGAAGCCATCAATGAGACTTTAAAGGGGTGACAACCGATAGGGACTGAAGTGGAACCCCCACCGTCTGGAATCGGTAATCCAGAAGCATCAAGGGATTCAAGGGGAGGACCTCCACCTGAAGACATCACACGGGAATTGTCGAAGATCAAACTTCTGGAGTTTGTCGGGGGTCACGCCAGTGAACGCGCGAAAGCCTGGTTGGAAGGCATGACTAGGTATTTTTCCTTAAGGGACTATGCGTCCAACTCAAAGGTGAAGATCGCCATTTTTCATTTAAGAGACAGTGCCTTGAACTGGTGGGGCAACCTGGAAAGACAATTTCACCTTACCCCAGACACAATATCTTGGGAACTTTTCGAGGAGAGGTTCCAAAGGAAATATCTACCATCGTAGTATGAGGAACAACAGGTAGGGGCATTTCATGCCTTAGTACAGGGAAACAGAACTGTAGAAGAATATGATATCAGGTTTATGGAACTGGTCAAATATGTTTCATATATGGACAATGACCAACGATAGGCAGAGCGCTTCGTCTATGGATTGAACCCTAAGATAAGAGCTATGGTGCAGATGTGGAAACCGTCTTCAGTAGCGGAGGCAATGGAAAATGCGTGTTATCTAGAAGAACACATGAACTTAACCTGGGGTACAAGACCGACATTTACGCATCACCCAGGATTTGTAGGGAAGGCCCTGAGGACATTTCCTAGGGGAGGGGGCTTAATGCCACCACCATATGGTAACAGAGTCACACCAAGAACAGTAGCTGCAAGGATTTCAATGGAAGTGAGTGCAACATCTTGTTCATCACCAATGGTGCAGACAGGTCCACGACCATATCAGGGAACAATGAGTAGGGGCAGGGGTTCCAGGGGAAGGAACTCATTTTAGATACAGACACATAACAGTGCACATGTTCAATATCGTGTTACCTGTTGGGGGTGCGGAGTACTAGCATGACTGCCCAAAGTTACAATCAGGGTTCGTGCATAGAGAAGGAAAGGCATCGATGGGGAGAGCAAGTAGAAGCCACTAGATTTACGCAGTGGTTAATAATCGCTAGGCCGAACATCAATCCATGGTGGTGGAGTCATCAGATATGCTAAATCATATCAATGTCAAGATTTTGTTTGATTATGGTGCGATATATAGTTTCATTTCACCATCTGCATTAGAAAAGAGTGGGTTGGCAGCCTACGAGCACGATGACTTTAACCAAGTCGAGATGGCTTCGGGCGAAAAACACGCAGTAGGACCTAGTGTTGATAATTGTATAGTAGACCTGGAAGTGTGTACTACCAAGTTGAAGGTATACGTCACTGCTCTTGGGGCATATGACCTAATCATTGGAATGGATTGGTTAGCAGCTCATCGAGCTTTGGTAGATTGTTTCACAAAGAGGGTGCTTTGTGTCGATGATGAAGGAAGACCAATAGAGATCCAGGGTGTACAGAGAAAAGTGTCATTACGATTTATATCAACTATGAAGGTTAAGTGATGCTTGAGACAAGGGTGTCGACTTTATGTAGTGGAAGAAGTGAATGAAAGGAAGGGACCCTCATTAGATCAGTACCCGGTATTGTCATAATTTCAGGATGTTTTTCCAAACGAGTTACCAGGGTTACCTCCTGACAGAGAGTTTGATTTTACCATTGAGATAAAACCTAGTGCAGAACCAATCTCCAAGACTCCATATCGGATAACAGCACCAGAACTTTGTGATTTTCAAATGTAGTTGAAAGAGTTACTGGACTTAGGGATAATAAGGCCCAGTGTCTCACCCTGGGGCGCACTAGTAATTTTTGTAAAGAAGAAGGATGGATCCTTATGACTGTGTATAGACTACAGGGACTTGAACCATGCTATAGTAAAAAATAGGTACCCGATGCCATGAATAGATGACCTCTTCGATCAAATGAAAGGAGGAGCGGTATTCTCAAAGATCGATTTGCGATCACGGTATCATCAATTAAGGATTAAGGAAGGTGATATCCCAAAAACTGGCTTACAAACTCGATTTGGACATTATGAGTTCGTTGTATTACCTTTCAGATTGACCAATGCACCAGTAGTATTTATGAGCCTCATGAATGGCGTATTCCGGAATTACTTAGACCATTTTGTACAATTCCTTTTCGATGACATCCTCATCTATTCCAAGAATGAAAGAGAACATGAGGAACACTTGTGAATAGTGTTGTCCTGCCTTAGAGAGAACAAATTGTATGGGAAGTTGTTGAAGTGTTCCTTCTTCCAGAAATAGATCCACTATTTGGGTCATATCATTTCCGGACCCTCTCTGTGGACCCAGAAAAGGTAAAGGCCATTATGGAGTGGCCAGTGCCGAAAAATGCCCATGAGGTGAGAAGCTTCATGGGACTAGCGGGTTATTACCGGAGATTTGTGGAAGGATTCTCAAAAATAGATAAACCCATCACCACTTTGTAATGCAAGGGGGTCAGGTATGAATGGACAAAAGGATGTGATAGTGCATTCATTGAGCTTAAGAGGTTACTAACTAGTGCACCAATTCTACGAGTGCCGGATATGGAAAAGTATTTCACGATCTGCATGGATTCCTCGAAGCAAGGGTTGGGGGCTGTGCTAATGCAGGATGGAGGAGTGATAGCTTATGCATCAAGGAAGTTGAAGAAACAGGAAGAGTTATACGCGACTCATGATTTAGAGTTGGCAGTTGTAATTCTAGATCTGAAACTTTGGAGGCACTATCTTGTTGGGCGAAACTTTGAGCTCAAAATAGACCATCAAAGTTTAAAACATCTCTTCACTCAAAGAGATCTGAATGCCACGAAAAGGCGATGGAGTGAGTTTATGAGTGATTACGATTTTGGTATTTCATACATAAAGGGAAAGGAAAATGTGGTCACACATGCCTTGAGTAGGAGACCACGTATCTTCTCATTGGTAACCTTAAAGGTCAATCTGAGGGAACATGTGTTGACACAACTCCTAGGAGATAGTTGGTATTTAAAGGTTACTTCAAACCTCCAGAGCGGGAGGCAGTTAGTTCCAATGTATGAAGGATATAGTCTGGAAACAGACGGATTGTTAAGATATCGAGGAAGGATGTACATCCTTGAGAATGGGGACATTTGAAGCATCATACTGAAGGAAGCCCATAGAGCACTTTATTGTGTGCATCCGGGTGTGAAGAAGATGTACGCAGATATGAGGAAGCTCTTCTTTTGGGTAGGCATGAAACGTGATGTAGTCCATTTCATCGGAAAATGCCTAGAGTGTCAACAAGTGAAAGACGACCACCATCACCCGACAGGCCTCCTACAACCACATGATGTTTCTATGTCCAAGTGGGAAGTCATCTCTATGGATTTTGTTGTGGGGTTACCGCTCACATCTCATAAACACAATGGCATTCTTGTGACAGTGGATAAGTTAACCAAGAGTGCTCATTTTATTTCGGTTAGAGACACTTACAATGTCATTGATAAGTGAGGTTATCTGTTTGCATGGGATACCTAAGAAGATCATTTCAGATAGGGACTCCAGATTCACTTCTAGGTTTTGGACAAGTTTACAGACGGTGTTGGGGACTTAGTTGAACTTAAGCATAGCTTATCATCTTGAAACAGATGGGCAGACTGAGAGATTAAATGAAGTCATGGAAGACATGCTTAGGATGTATGTAATGGATAATCATATCCAGTGGGAGAAGTACCTACCTTTAGTAGAGTTTGCCTACAATAACAATTATCATAGTTCCATTGGAATTCCACCCTACTAAGCTTTGTACCGGAGGCCATGAAGAACGCCATTGAGTTGGGATAGACTAGAAGACCGAGTAACGGTTGGGCCAGAATTGATTCAAGAAATGGAGGAATAGGTGATTCAAATTAGGTAGAGATTAAAGGAAGCACAGGATAGGCAGAAAAGCTATGCAGATGCACACAGGACTGACCGAAGTTATGAAGTGGGAGACCAGGTTTTCATTCGTATTAGGCCTAATAAGAGTACCATACGGTTTGGGAAGGGGACAAAGTTGTCACCTCGGTTTATAGGACCATTCAGGATCCAAGAGAAAATTGGACCCGTTGCCTATCATCTCGTACTGCCACCCCACTTACATAAAACTCATAATGTATTTCATGTATGTGTTTTACGTCATTATGTTGCTGATGAATCACATAAATTAAATTGGAAGGAATTGCAGGTGTCGAACGTGGGAACCCTCATGGTAGAACCATTACGCATATTGGACCGTAGAGTCCGACAGCTCAGGAACCATCTAGTAGACCAAGTTAAGGTCCAGTGGGACAAGTACAGTCCAGGATCTGCTACTTGGGAAGACGTCGAGACACTACGGCGAGACTATCCCTCACTATTTTGACCACCTCGAGAACATGTTTCTCGAAGGTGGGGTGTATATAAAACCACCTTTTGAATTAGACAACCAGGATTACCTGAGGTCTGTATACTTTAT
The DNA here is from genome assembly GCA_000966675.3 of Picea glauca. Classification (NCBI taxonomy): domain Eukaryota; kingdom Viridiplantae; phylum Streptophyta; class Pinopsida; order Pinales; family Pinaceae; genus Picea; species Picea glauca. The sequence continues at coordinate 141,185 of JZKD02S2114126.1, read as the reverse complement.
TTTCTAATTCACAGTGAAACTATTAAGTGATACACTTACACTTTAAAATTTATGAACTTTATGAATGTTTAAATGTTATTTGATCATGATGTATATGATGCGTTCTACTACGTGCATGTAAATTTTATGAATGTTTAAATATTATTGATGATGATGTATATGATGTGACACATTGTGAGAATGAAGAAATTAATGAATGTTTAAATTCTATTAGGATGATGTTGTATATTATGCAATCTATATGGGTAAATGATAATCTTGTGAATGGGTGTCGAAATTGAATTATGGGATATTATGAGATCTATTTCTAATTGAAAAAATTTGATGTAAATTTATCGGTACGGGGATACCAAATTG
>JZKD02S2114126.1:118416-140719 GCA_000966675.3 Picea glauca | reverse complement strand
TCCTGAAGGGTGGGTGTATGTAACGACCCTGCTTAAATAGATGTATATGATTATTAATTATAATTAATTTAATAATATAACTGTCCTAAAAGATTAGCTAAACCATAATTATTTCATAAAATAACATTAACTAATTAATTATTATTAATTAGTTATTCAAGATTGTCAATGATTAATTTAAGTATTAATTAATTCATTAATTAATAAGGTAAATAAATAAAATGAGGATAATAAATTATATTACTAAATTAGGTTACGTACCCAATAAGGGATAACATATTAACTACAAGGGATAAGATATTAAATAAAGGAGATAAGGGGCATTAACGAGAAAGGATAAGAAGGTAATAAATGAGTTAGGTAGGGAGTAAATGAGGTGGGGAAGTCGGTGAAGGAGGGATAAGGAGGGGAAGGAGGTTGACGAGAGGTCATTCTACGAGGGGATGAGCGATTGATTTTGGGGGCTGGATTTGCAGAGAGAGAAGTGAAATTTTGGAGTGGGATTTTATTAGTGCACTGGGGTTTCTAGAGGTTTTGGGCACGGGGAGCCAGGATATCCATATGATATCCTAGAGCTAGGAAGTTACCTAGTTGGCAGGGAGGAACTAGGTCTTGGGCAGTGTTTTATGGTGCAGCGGCGGTCAAGAAGGCATTTGGACAACGGAGGGCTATTAGCATCAGGTTCAGGTATTTAAGATTTTGCATTGTTTTTAAACTGTTATAAAAAATTTATTATGTGTTGATAAATTTATAAATGCTTAGGTGCTCAATTAAAAGAATTATTGAATTTTGTTTGAAATCAGGTAGATATACCGTTACAGTTTATGAAATTATTTGATGTAAATTCTATTTGGCCCCTTACAATTGATGATGCATTGTCTTGGATTGGAGAAGAAATAAATTTTACTCATATATTCTCTATAATACCCCATTTCTCCCTGAGTTACCTGCAATTACATAGATTATAGACAAACTATGAACTAGAGGATGAGTGAATGTTATAAAAATTGAATCATCGCTCTGAGGCTTTATTTTTCAAATGTCCACAGGCTTCTCAATAATGAAAGATAGTGGTAACTCACTGCAAAATTTACCACATTGAGCATCCTTCAATAATTCCATGAAATTTTCCTAGATTCAATGAATTTAATGTCCCATGAATCTATTGATACATGAGAATGGTTTTCTCCTATGCTTTCCATGTGAGAAATTTTATGTGCAAATGTGACCATAACTTCTCCTAATGAAATATTGATGCACGAGTTGTACTTGTCTTGTATTGAAAAATTGTTATCATCCCACTTTAGATTGTCCTCTCCTTAACTATATTATCTTTTCAAGTTTAATCCCACCTTTCCCATGTGCAATAAAATCTCGGTGTAAATGACATGACATCCTATCATGTGAGGAATGTGAAATGGGGGAAGCCCTTGTTGATTTGGTGGTGAAGTTATATTGTGGATGAGATACCCATGGTTAATGTAATGGACTTGATATAACCATCCATTCTTATGGAACGGGGTGAGGCAAAATTCGTGCATTTACCTGATTTATCCCTTTTTCTAAGCAAATTGCAAAATTTGCTTGAGACTCTACCATTTTGCTTTGTTCTTACAACACATGTTTGAACGGGGAATGGGGAATCATAATGATCATCTAACCTATCATTTTCATAAATTTTATTAATTGAGATTATTTTGGGAGGGATCCCTTGAAGAGGTAGTGGATAGTGTTTACTGAGTCTCCGATGATAATGATACATTGAATTCCCTTCTATCTGACAAATTGCACTCCCTCAAATAATGCATATACTTTTGCTTGATTGTTAGTGGCAATGCCATGACTCCAAGAAAATCAAATTTATAATGTGTCAACCATAACCCCTCTCACACCTTCCTCCCTACATTCATACATAAATACATTAATGTATTAAATTTTTAATTTTTAATTAATTAATAGATTTATGTAATGTATTAACACATTAATGTATAAATTAAAATACTAATAATAAATTTTAAAAATTATAATTTAATTTATTAATACGTTATTTGATATGAGGAAATCGGTGGCCACCCAACTATTCCATTGGCTCAAAACAAGGGTTTCCACCTTGGCAGTTTTTCTACATATTTTAGGGTCCTAAACTTTTGAGGTCGTTTTGAGGCCCTAAACAACTTTTTTTGGGCCCACCACAGTTGCATTGTAGCCTTTAGGTAGAGTGTGATACATGAATGTGTATTCCTCATATAGAAATTTCAAATGAGCTATATGGAACTCCAAACAAATATCGTATGGAAACTTTACTCCATTGGGAAGTTGACATACCAACTTATCCCATCGGGGCCCACATGAATTTTTGCATTTCATCTTCTAGGGTTAGGGTTTCAGTTTTTATTCATGTTAAAAAGGCATCTAGAGCCTCATTGTAAAGTAATAATCTTGTTATGAATGTGAATAGTCATCACATATCTATTCAAAGATACATTATCACCATACTAGTGAGTCATTCACTCTATAATTTTACAGCTTTTGTACATTCTCCCATTAATAAAAAAAATGTGCATTACTATATCTTTGGGTTTATTGCAATATATTTGTATCTTTCATTGTTATTCATCTCCCTTCATTTTGTTCTAAAAATAATGTGGATCATTATTAATGAATGAATATTGTATTAATGTACTAATACTTTAATGTAATAATGTAATACTTTAATGTTTTGTATTTATGTAATAATATTATAATGTATTATTAAAGTATTATTAATACCTCAATACCTTTGTAATGTATTACTTTATTATTACTTTGTTAGTGTATTAATATTTTATTAATCTAAAAATGTAATACATTAATGTATTAATACTTTACTTTATGTATTATTTAATTAATACATTAATGCTCTATTATAATGATATTTTGAGTCTCTGATGATAATGATACATTGAATGGCCTTCTATCTAACAAATTGCACTCCCTTGAATAATGCATATACTTTTGCTTGATTGTTGGTGGCAATGCCATGACTCCAAGAAAATAAAATTTCTAATGTCCACCTAGGGTCAACAATAACCCCTCGCGCACGTGCCTCCCTACATTCATACATAAATACATTAATGTATTAAATTATTAATGTTTAATTAGTTAATAGATTTATGTAACATATTAATACATTGATGTTTAAATTAAAATACTACTAATAAATTTAACAAATTATAAATTCAATGTGTTAATACTTTATTTGATCTAGGAGGAAATAAGTGGTCACCCACCTATTCCATTACCTCAAAACAAGGGTTTCCACCTTGGCAACTTTTCTACATATTTTTGGGTCCTAAACTTTTGGGGTTGTTTTGAGGCCCTAAACAACTTTTTTGGGGCCCACCAAAGTCAGACTATAGCCTTTAGCTAGAGTGTGATAGATGAATGTGTATTCATCATATAGAACATTTAAATGAGCTATCGTGCACCCCAAACAAATATCGTATTGAAAATTTATGCCCTTGGGAAGTTCACGTACCAAATTACCCCAATGGGGCCCACATGCTTATCGTATGGAAAACTTATGCCCTTGGGAAGTTCACATACAAACCTACCCCATCGGGGCCCACATGAAATTTTGCATTTCATCTTTCGGGGCTAGGCTTTTGGATTTTATTCATGTTAAAAAGGCATCTAAAGCCTCATTCTAAATGAAATCATCTTCTTATGAATGACCATAATCATCACATCTCTTCTCCCATATAAGATGTCACCATACTAGCGAGTCATTCACTTTGTAATTTTATAGTTTCTATACATTCTCTCATTAATAAAAAAAAATTGTTCATCAATATATCTCTTGTTTTATTGGAATATCTTTGTTTATTTCATTGTTATATATCTCCCTTCATTTTGTTCTCAAAATAATGTGGATCATGATTAATGAATGAATATTGTATTAATGTACTAATACTTTAATGTAATAATGTAATACTTTAATGTTTTGTATTTATGTAATAATATTATAATGTATTATTAATGTATTTTTACTTTATTAATGTATTATTAATACCTTAATACATATGTAATGTATTAATGTTTGATTAATGTATTGAAAATTTAATAATGTGTTTTTAATGTATTACTTTATTATTACTTTGTTAGTGTATTAATACTTTATTAATATAATAATGTAATACATTAATGTTCTATTACTTTAATTGATTAATGCATTTATCAATATTTTAATACTTTATTAATGTATTAATTAATTAGCTAATATTTTAAAGGATTACAGTAGTACTATAGTATTGATTTATTAATACTTTATCAATGTGTTTTTAATGTATTACTTTAGTAAAAAAATCATATTGAGGCAGAGTTGATCAAGCATAGATTTTTTGTTTTATTAGGAATTTGTTTGAAATAATTAACTGTACAAGGTTAAAATATATACCTCCTTGGTTTTTGGTGTGTCAAGGTGAGTTGGGAGTCGATTTGTTGATGGTCACGGTCATTTATCAATCCTACTTGTTGTGAAGACCATGTTTTCTAGTGAATTTCTTATGGATGTTTTCGAAATGATCATTTGTATTTTCATCGTGCATAAGCCTTCCTCTTCCATTGTCGCTCGTGAGGGAAAAAATTCCAAAAGGGTCGATTTCATCCTGATTTTGGACTTGGGGAACACTGTGGAAAGCCATAACTCTATTATCTTGTTGGCCCATGGTCTAGTTTTTAAGTTTTTTGGCACTTCACCAAGTCCTTAGACTCTTGTGGAATGGATTTCCAATCATTTCTGTGAGTAAGAACCCTTTTATTTTTATTGAGGGAAATATTTTTTTATTTTTATTTTTAAAACCATTTAAGATCAAGATTGTGTCTTCCGATCTGGTCCCTACTTCATGGGTTCCAAGGGATTGTTTCTTTCCCATGTAACTATTAAATTCAAACCAAACATGGAGATATCTTATGTTGTTCTTTGGATTATAATTCCACATGTAACATCCCTAAAAAAAATTATTTTTAAATTTGAAATTTCTTAGGAAAGTATTTTCGTTTTTGGTAAATTCGAAATTGGAAATTTTTTGCCATTTATGGAAATTTTGAATTTTGAATTTAGTTAATTGTAATTGATAATTATGATTGTTGGGTAGAGATATGATTTGACCCAACCAACTATTTCACTATGACACTTGTATGAAACAAAATATTTTATATTTATTGTTGATGGACAAATGGAACAACGAGGTTAAAATCAACTGACCATGACACCATGAGAGGGGAACATGATGGAACTACCTCAGGGATGAATGTGACAAGTGGAAAATCAGGAATTTGGCCATTGGCAGCCCCTAAAAATGAAGGATTTGGAAATCTGCGAAAATTCCCAAGGGGAAAAAGACCTAGGCACAATTCCTTTTCAATATATAACATATGGGAGGAGGCAAGATGTTGCCTAGTATGCTAGGGAAAAGAATTATCACTTGCTATTATGAACACTACCTGCTGAATGTGAGGCAAAGAAAAAACTATTGAAACTGAAGGACCATTGTTGTGGAGGAGTTTTGATTTTGTCCTCATGGATTCATGGTCAAGCTAGGGGGTGACCAAGACAATTGAATTGGTTGTTCTATTCTAAGGTTGGGAGGAACTTGGTTGCTCCATTTTTTGTTCGACAATTGTTCAGATATGTTTATATAGTCCTTCTCTGTTCAAATGTTATTTGGAATTATTAGCTGATACAAATTCATCTGTTTAAATATGAATGAGGTACTTTGTTTTATTAAGTTCTAAAGGAATGTAATGAAAAGTAGGATAGACCATGAAAGTTTAACTATAACTATTGAGAAAACCCTTCTAAGTATTTTGGCTCGAATGAAAATCAAATGGTGGAAATGTATCAAGAAATATAATTGTGTTAATAGATTACTACTTCATTATATTGTGCTAGAAATCACTACCAGTTCGTTGTATCATATACATCTGGTTAATCTATTTTGCAAGTGAATATCAGGCAAAGTAAACAATATTATGGAAGTAAACCTGAGATTTGAGAACATTACATACCTATACTTACAAATATATATCCATGTGGGTTATCTCTTGATTTTGGATGATTTAACCTATTGAATTAAACTACTATTGCAAATGATTATATACAATAGGAGATGTATGTATATATGTGTGTGTGTGTGTGTGTGTGTGTGTGTGTGTGTGTTTGTGTAAAGACAACCATACGACTTACAAGACTCACTTTAAAATCCTAATGTATGTATACCACTAGGTACTAATGATACAATGGAAGACGAATAGTCTAACTGGTCATATACTAAGTTATTGAAACAATAAACAAAAAATGAATAGTATATTTCAATGCAAACGAAGTTCTGGAATGAAATACTAGAGGAGCGAAAGCCTGATGAATTCATAAAACAGAGATTCTGGAACCCTTTAATTTATATACACATATTTTGATAAGTTCAAAATTTCATAGCTTCATTGACAAATAATAAATTGTTCCAACCTCTATATAAGTCAGATGTCAATGAAATAAAACAAAGCTGATAGTTCTATTGGCCACAACGAAGTTTCTGAAAACATTATAATACAGGAGAAACTAAAATTGCAAGACATGCTTTCTGGAAGCATATAAGTTGATATGCTCTTCTTCTTTTTTAAACAATTTCGGTATAATATATAACCAACGTGTGACATTCCCAAAAAAATAAAGTATTTTTGAAATTTGAAAATTTTTAGAGGGTTATTTCCGTTTTTGGTAAATTCGAATTTGGAAACCTTTTTCCATTTATGGAAATTTCAAATTTAAAAAATTGTAATTAATTATTTTGACTATTAGGAAGAGACCTGACTTGACCCAACCAACTAGTTGACAATGACACTTGTATGTAAACAAAATATTGTTTTATTTATTGCAGGAGGAAAAATGAAACATCCATGTTAAATTAAGTTGACCATGACTCGATGAGTGGGGAACATGTTATAGCTACCTCTGGGATGATTGTTACAAGTGGAAAATTAGTGATTTGGCCATTGGAATCCCCTAAAAATTAGGGATTTAGAAAGCTGTGAAAATTCCCAAGGGAGGGAAAAAGACCTAGGAAAAAATATTGTTGGATAAATAGCATATGTGAGGAGGCAGGATGCGGACTAGTATGTTGGGAAAAATAGGATCTATTGCTTGTTGTTATTTAACACTACTTTTTGAGTGTGAGGCAAGGAGAAGAGCGCTGAAGTTGAAAGAAATTGTTCGGAAGAAGTGTCGAGTTAGCCCTCATAGATTCATGGTTAGGCTAGGGGGTGAACTGGCCAAGTTATTTGGCTGCCCTATTCTACGGTTGGGAGGAATGTGGTTGTTCCCTTCGTCTTTCAACGTATTAATTCAGATATGTTATTTCTGACCCTTCTTTGGATGAATGTTATATAAATGGATATTTGATAGACTACAATCTATAAATTTTGGTTAGGGCTATTGTTATGGATAAAACTCTAGTTGAATGTTGTTGAACTCTATATTTGATCAAAGGAAACTTCTAGATTAATTCTGGGTGAATGTTGTTTTATTGGGTATACTAGCTGAAAGGATATGTTGGCTCTGTAACTTTGATTCCTATATGATGAGATAAAAACTGTAGAATAAGCTTCACCTTATAATTGTAATTACCGTGAAAAACTAACTACAAGTGAGATGTGAATGGAATCAGATCTTAGAGACACATAGGTCTTCTTATGCGCATGCCGATAGATTTATATAGAATCATGGTAACGGAAAATCATTCATGTATCTATTAAACTATAATTCAAATAGAAGTTAAGTATGATGGAAATTTAAGATCTGTATACATACATACATACATACATACATACATACATACATACATACATACATACATACATACACACACACACACACACACACACACACACACATATATATATATATAATAATAATAATAGTACATATAGACGTATATATAGAATAAGCATGTGAATTGTAGAAAATTCCATTTTAGGAAAGTATTGTATATGTATACATATAGGTAAAAATTCATAATAAAATGAGAGGCGATTGGGTCTAGCAACCATACATAAATTCTGGAATTAAATCTCAAAGAAAGATAATGTCAACAACTATAGAGATCTGTTGCTAAGTGCGAGAGGCACAAGGGCCAATGAACTGAAAGTCTAGCCTGGAATCCCATAAATAGAATATACATTTATTTGGAAATTTTGCAAGCTCTATCGACCAAGAAGTATGACATCCTGGCAGTAATGAAAATAAAGAGTTAAATAACATTTCAATTCCTATGATGACCCTGGAAATTTAAGAACAATATCTAAAATCTTTGAAATACCATAGACTCACAACCTGGAAATTTAAGAACAATATGTAAAATCTTTGAAATATGATGCAGGAGCATTGCTCACTCATCAAGCGAGCTGGCGTGTGGAGCAAAGACAGCTAGACAAGCCAGCAAACTTCTTTTTGAATTACACCTTGATGTGGTTGCGCCAAGCATTAATGAGCTAATGTAATGAAGCGCACTTGTATTGTATTATAGATAAGAAGGCATTTATTTGTTTTAATGTTGTTAGATAGGAATTTATTGTAGATTTGATAGTTGTAGAATTCGAGAGGGAAAAAGGAATATAGACACCCTCCTTTGTACATTGTAATTGATTCAGGGCAATCATCAAACATTCTGAAGAGAGAGCAAGCAGAGAACTGTGGAGATCCCTCATGTACAGATTGGATTAATAGGAAGAGCTTTTGATTCAATTTCATGACTGGTGTTGTTTTCTCTATGTATGTGTTTATGTGCTCACTGAATGTTTTGTTTTCCTTGTATGCATTTGCTTTGGTTATACTGTGCATGTGATTTCAGGTTTTAATTGAAGTCTGAGGGAAGGGGATAAGTTTCAGTTGTTTCTCTGGTTGGGATAGGAGATTCCTGCATAGAGTGCAGTCAAATTCATCCGCATAGAGTGCATTGATGAGGCTCAACAGTTAAACTCTCATTCTCATTAGCCCAAAGGGTAACTTGGATAGTTAGAGCCGTGCAGGTGAAGTGCAGGCCAAGGACGACATCTCAGTGGGAAGTCTAAGCAAAGGAAGGCAGGGATTCCTATAGCCTTGAGTGCATAGAATTCCGAAGTACTCAACACTTCGAGAGTTGTTGAAGTCAAAGCACGAGGAGAGTGTATAAAATCTTTGAAGGAGTCAGAGAAATTAATCTCAGGAGGGATAGTTCCTTTTGAGATTTTTGTGGGAACAGACCCAGGAAGGCTCGAACAGTAATGAAGCTTTGGGACAAAAGAAATCCCCAAGAAGAAGAATCAATGGTTGAGGTTCGCAGTTGAGAATCGCGAAGTCCCGCAGATCGTGAGATCGAGGAGAAGCTGTGGGGAAGTTAACCCAAGCGTCATCGCATATCGACATTCGGCGATTTACAAGGTGAGGCGCAGACTTGTTGAAATTGCGAGTCGTGATTCCCCGATTTGATCAGAATCGTTGATTCCACGGGACAAGTGGCACGCGATCCCGTAAGGTCGGGATTCGACGTTCGACGTTTGGTGAGGTAAGAGTTTTATACCTCGTGAAATTGCGAGTTGCAATTTCTCGAATCTACGGGAGCCGTCGATCAGAGCAAGGACACGTGGCGCAAGATCCCAAGGAATCAGGATTCGAGGTTTGGCAAGGTTTGTGACCTTGTGTGTTAGAATCATGAATTCCTGAATCGCGATTTCCTGATCGCATGAGAGGAGAAGTGACGTGGCAGTGTGGGTCCACGAGATATAGTGGAATACAGGTGTCAGATCATAAGTCACAACTGGAGGCGTTGGCAGGTGACGTCGGATCGGATTTCGGGGTTCGACGATTTGGAGAGCAAGTGAATCGTGACATCACAATTGTCGATTTCCCGATAGGGAAATCCCTGATATACAGAACCTTTGACCATTGACTATCATAACTTGGGGTTCAGAGTTTCGATTTGCATGAATTTGTGAATCAAGTTTCGCGATACCGTGAAACCCGATTTCCCGAGGAGAGAAAGGGAGATCACCGAAGAGATAATTGTGGGTAGAGAACTCCCGAGGGGAGTCGAAGAGCTTTTTTTAGACTCTTCGACTCGAGTGTAAAGGAAGGTCCTGGTGAGAGCAGGGTCCGACCATGAGGGTTGTTGGCGATGCTGCACCAAGTGGTATCAGAGCGGGTACATCTTTGTTTTGTGTAGAAGAGACAGAAGTACACCATGCCACCGAGGAGAGAGGCAATCACCTGATCATGAAGACAGGGATGCCCGAAGAAGAGGAAGACCGGTAGGGAATACTGAGATAGAATGCTAGATGCGAGATCTCCGAGCAAGGTTTGAGGAGATGGAGACTGCGCAGAGACACGGGGATAGTGCTAGAGAGTTCAACGATTCTGAGGTTGAAGAGGAGGCTGGACACGAAGCAGAAGAGGTCTCAGCAGAAGACGCATCAACCGAGCGGTTGATCAGAGCCATTGCCAGAATGAGCTTGAAGACCAAAATGGACATTCCCGTTTATGAGGGGAGTCTAAATGCAGAAGAGTTACTGGATTGGGTCCGAGCACTCGACACCTACTTCAATTACGAGGATATTGAAGAGGACAAGAAGGTAAGGCATGCTGTAACCAAGCTGAAAGGACATGCAGCCTTATGGTGGGATGAGTTGCAGGCTGACAGGCGCTGCAAAGGTAAACAAAAAATAAAGAACTGGGACAGGATGATTGCTAAGATGAAAGCGAAGTTCATCCCCAGAGACTACTAGATCACACTGTTCAGGTGAATGCAAAACCTGACACAGAAGATGATGTTGGTGAAGGAGTACACCGAGGAGTTATATAAGCTCAACATTCGAGTTGGTCATCGAGAGAGTGATGACGAGAAGGTGGCGAGATACCTGAATGGGTTGAGGTATGACATTCAGGATGAGTTGAGCATGGTTACCATCCGAACAGTTGAGGATGCATACCAGATGGCTCTAAAAGCCAAAGAGAAGCTGAGCCGCAAGAAGGGACAGCGAGGATGAGGCAGGATCCAGCCCCGAGGCAAAGCAGTTGCCTAAGAGAGAACTCAGAAACCCAAGGAGGATTGGAAGAGGCCTCAGGGAAAAGATGAAAAGGGTGGAACCTCACAACAGAGGCAGGAATATGCTGAGCCTAGGAGACAACAAATTGATCAGCAAGGAGGTTATGCTGACGCCAACACATTTCCTCGTACCTGAGGTAGAGGAAGAGGCAGAGGAGGAATTATCACATGTTTTAGGTGTGGTAAAGACGGTCACAAAGTTGTGGATTGTCCAGACTAGAAAATGGACAGAGGAAAAGCTCATGTCGCTGAGGCGTAGAGGCGTGATGTGGAGGATGAAGACACTGGAAGTGGGAAGTCACTGACAGTGCACAAAGTTCTCCTGAAACCTGAGAAAGAGGTGGAGGACATAGCACAAAGATGCAGACTATTCCGGACCACGTGCAAGACCAAGGGCTAGAAATGCAAGGTCATAGTGGACAGCGGGAGCACCGATAATCTCGTTTCAACCGAGATGATTGAGAAATTGGCGTTGGAGACAACTAAGCACCCGAGCCCATACAAAGTGTCATGGTTGCAGAAAGGACACCAGGTAAGTGTTACGAAACAATGCTTGGTTAAATTTAAAATGGGTGAATATAAGGATGAAATCTTGTGTGATGTCATTCCCATGGATGTCTATCATGTTTTATTGGGAAGACCATGGTAGTATGATAGAAATGTTGTTCATGATGGGAGGATGAACACATACACCTTGGAGAAGGATGGGAAAATGCACACATTGCTTCCAATAAAGGATAAAGAAGTGAAGCTGGAAGTAAGCAGTACCATACTTCTCATGAGTGGAAAAGAACTTCTCACAGAATTGGAGAAGAATGAAGATCCACAATTCTTTGTGGTCAGGAAACTGAGAATTGTCCTGACTAGCACAAGAGTGGATGACTTGCCATAAGAGATTCAGGAACTGTTGGGAGAGTTTGCTGATATCATCGTGGATGAACTACCTCGTTCATTGCCACCACTACGGAGTGTGAGTCACCATATTGACCTCATACCCGGAGCAAGCTTGCCAAATAAGGGAGCGTACAGGTTGACCCCCCAAGAAAATGAGGAGGTCAAAAGGCAGGTACAGGATCTATTGGATAAAGGACTGGTCAAGGAGAGTCTGAGTCCATGTGTCGTTCCAATGATACTGAGTCCGAAGAAGGATGGAGGATGGAGAATGTGTACAAACTCCAGAGCGATAAACAAGATTACCATCAGGTACAGATTTCCACTGTCGAGGATGGACGACTTGATGGATTTCTGGATTGGGGCAAATTATTTTTCGAAGATTGATCTCAAGAGTGGATATCACCAGATCCGGATGAGGGAGGGTGATGAATGGAAAACAACGTTCAAAACAAACAAGGGTTTGTATGAATGGTTGGTCATGTCGTTTGGCATGACAAATGCACCGAGCACTTTTATGAGGCTGATGAATGAAGTCCTGAGGGAATTCATTGGCAAATTTATGGTCGTATACCTGGATGACATATTAATTTTCAACAAGACAAAGGATGAACACTTGGGGCATTTAGCCACTGTGATGAGAAGATTACAGCAGAAGAAACTGCTGATTAATTTGAAGAAGTACTCATTTATGTAGACAGAACTCATTTATTTGGGTTTTGTGATTTCGGGGAACGAGTTGAAAATGGATCCTGAGAAGGTTGAAGTAATCAAGAATTGGCCATCGCCGAGGAATGTTTTTGAGGTAAGGAGTTTTCATGGTTTAGCTAGTTTCTACAGGACATTCATTCATAATTTTAGTGGAATTAGCGTCGCGATGATGAATACTGTGAAGAAACGACATAAAGTTTTCCATTGGACAGTAGAGGCTGAGAGAAGCTTCAATCTGTTGAAGCGAAGGATAACAGAGCAACCAATTCTGGTGTTGCCTGACTTTCAGAAAACCTTCCAGGTGAAGTGTGACACAAGTGGATATGTTGTTGGAGGGGTCTTGAGTCAGGATGACAGACCTGTTGCATATTTCAGCAAGAAATTGGATGATGCCAAGCTGAAATACTCCACGTACAATAAATAATTCTATGCCATTATACAGGCATTGAAAAAGTGGAGGCATTACTTGATACCCAAAGAGTTCGTTTTGTACAGCGATAACCATGCATTGCAGTTCGTAAGTCAGTAGGAGATGCTGAATCAAAAGCATGCAAAGTGGGTGGAGTACATGCAGAATTTCACATTTGTCACTAAGCACATTTTGGGGACTGCTAACAAAGTAGCCGACGCTTTGAGCAGAAAATGTTTATTGTTGCAGGAATTCAGGGTCAAGACCTTGGGTTTTGAAAACCTAAAAGATATGTATGCAAGTGATGCAGAATTTGTGGAAGCCTATGAAGCGGTCGAGAACCTAGTTCTCAGGGATCGGAGCCCATGGCTATAATATATGATCCAGGAAGGATTGTTGTTCAGGGGCAATCAATTATGCATTCCGAATTTCTCCATGAGGGAGAATTTGGTGAAGGAAAAGCACAGCGGAGGCCTAGCTGGTCACTTTGGACACGATAAGACATTCGCGAAGCTAAGCGAATCATATTTTTGGACAGGGATGTGTACTGATGTCGAACGGTTTGTTGACAGGTGCAGGATATGTCAACATGCAAAGGGCCGAAAACAGAACACAGGTTTCTATCAGCCGTTGCCTATACCCGAAAGGCCATGGGAAGCCATTAGTATGGATTTTGTGTTGGGTTTACCAAGAACACAGAGGGGAGTTGATTCCATTTTTGTGGTGGTATACAGGTTCTCGAAGATGGAACATTTCATTCTGTGTCATAAGACCAACGATGCAACCCACATCGCAAATTTGTTTTTCAAAGAAATCGTTAGATTGCATGGATTGCCGAGAAGCATAGTCTCGGATCGGGATACCAAGTTCATAGGTCATTTTTGGAGGACGCTATGGAGGAAGCTGGGGAATAATTTGGATTTTATCTTAGCATACCATCCGCAGACAGATGGACAAACATAGGTGGTAAACAGGAGTCTGGGGGATCTATTGAGAAGCTTGGTGGCAGAGCACCACAGCAGTTGGGACCAGATATTACCATAGGCCGAGTTCGCGTACAACGATTCGATGAATCGAAGTACAGGTAAGAGTCTGTTTCAAATTTTGTATGGGACATAGCCGAGAGGAGTTTTTGAGCTCAGGGAGTCAGAACAGGTTGAAACTAGCAGCGCTCGTGCTGAAGATTTCGCTGAAGCGATGCAGGAACTTCACGCATAGGTAAGACAGCGGCTGCAGAAGGCGAATCATGAGTATAAGTGCAGAGCAGACCAGCGGAAGAGACAACTTCAGTTTGAAGTTGGAGATATGGTTCTGGTGCACCTGAGGAAGGAAAGGTTCCCAAGGGGAACATATAACAAGCTCAATATGAAGAAAATTGGGCCATGCAGAGTCCTGAAGAAATTTGGAGAAAATGCATACGAGCTTGAGTTGCCAGAGGGCATCGGAATATCTCCGATTTTTAACGTTTTGGATTTATACCCCTACAGGGCTGGAGAAGTAGATACTGGAACTGAGGAACCATTGGTCCAGTGGCAGAAGCAGTTACCAGTTGCACAGAAGCCTCATATGGATTGCATACTAGATAAAAGAGTGGGCAGGAAGACCAGGCAGAAGCAATATTTTGAATACCTGGTGAAATGGAAGAATCACCCGGTGGAAGATGCCAGCTGGGAGACAGAGGCAGTTATACAAAAGCATGGGCACACTGTGCAGGAGCTCATGGACAGGAGCCCATGAAATCTCTTCAGCCGAGGAGTATGATGCAGGAGCATCGCTCACTCATCAAGCGAGCCAGCGCGTGGAGCAAAGACAGCTGGACAAGCCAACAAACTTATTTTTGAATTACACCTTGATGTGGTTGCACCAAGCATTAATGAGCTAATGTAATGAAGTGCACTTGTATTGTATTATAGATAAGAAGGCATTTATTAGTTTTAATGTTGTTAGATAGGAATTTATTGTAGATTTGATAGTTGTAGAATTCGAGAGGGAAAACGGAATATAGACACCCTCCTTTGTACATTGTAATTGATTCAGAGAAATCATCAAACATTCTGAAGAGAGAGAAAGCAGAGAACTGTGGAGAGCCCTCATGTACAGATTGGATTAATAGGAAGAGATTTTGATTCAATTTCATGACTGGTGTTGTTTTCTCTTTGTATGTGTTTATGTGCTCACTGAATGTTTTGTTTTCCTTGTATGCATTTGCTTTGGTTATATTGTGCATGTGATTTTAGGTTTTAACTGAAGTCTAACAGAAGGGGATAAGTTTTAGTTGTTTCTCTGGTTGGGCCAGGAGATTCCTGCATAGAGTGCAGTCGAATTCATCCGCATAGAGTGTGTTGATGAGGCTCAACAGTTAAACTCTCATTGTCATTAGCCCAGAGGGTAACCTGGACAGTTAGATCCGTGCAGGTGAAGTGCAGGCCAAGGACAAAGTCTCAGTGGGAAGCATGAGCAAAGGAAGGCAGGGATTCGTATAGCCTTGAGCACATAGAATTCTGAAGTACTCAACACTTTGAGAGTTGTTGAAGTCAAAGCACGAGGAGAGTGTATAAAATCTCTGAAGGAATCAGAGGAATTAATCTTGGGAGGGATAGTTCCTTTTGAGATTTTTGTGGGAACAGACCCAGGAAGGCTCGACCAGTAATGAAGCTTTGGGACAGAAGAAATCCCCAAGAAGAAGAATCAACGGTCGAGGTTCGCAGTGGAGAATTGCGAAGTCCCGCAGATCGTGAGATTGAGGAGAAGCTGTGGGGAAGTTAACCCAAGTGTCATCGCATATCGGCATTCAGTAATTTACAAGGTGAGGCATAGACTTGTTGAAATCGCGAATCGCAATTACCCGATTTGATCGGAACCATTGATTCCACATGATAGGTGGCACGCGATCCCGGAAGGTCGGGATTCGGTGTTCGGTGTTTGGCGAGGTAAGAGTTTTATACCTCGTGAAATCACGAGCTGTAATTTCCTGAATCTATGGGAGCTGTTGATCAGAGAAAGGACACGTGGTGCAAGATCCCAAGGAATCAGGATTCGGGGTTTGGCAAGGTCTGTGACCTTGTGTGTTAGAATCGCGAATTCCAGAATTGAGATTTCCTGATCGCACGAGAGGAGAAATGACATGGCAGTGTGGGTCCATGAGATATAGTGGAATACAGGTGTCAGATCGTAAGTCACAACTGGAGGCGTTGACAGGTGACGTCAGATCGGAGTTCAAGGTTCAACGATTTGGAGAGCAAGTGAATCACGACATCACAATTGCCGATTTCCCGATAGGGAAATCCCCGATATACGGAACCGTTGACCGTTGACTATCGGAACTCGAGGTTCGGAGTTTCAATTTGCATGAAGTTGTGAATCAAGTTTCACGATACCGCGAAACCCGATTTCTCGAGGAGAGAAAGGGAGATCGCCGAAGAGATAACTGTGGGTAGAGAACTCCCGAGGGGAGTGGAAGAGTTTTTTTTAGACTCTTTGGGCCGAGTGTAAAGGAAGGTCCTAGTGAGAGTAGGGTCCGACTGTGAGGGTTGTCGGTGACGGTGCACCAAAATACCATAGACTCTTAACCTGGAAATTTAAGTATAATAAGTATTCGCGTATTCGGCAGTAGCCATGACCATTCATCCAGTCTAAAGCCTTAATTATATCTTACACAGTGTGAAAATAGGAAATGAAATGATTGTTTTCTTACAGTAAAATCAATTTCAATTTATTCATCACAGAGTTAAAGGTACAACCCTTACGGCCTCTCCGTTAAATATAAAAAGAAAACCAAGTAAGAAACTAATCGTGTGCCATAAAAGTTTGGCATTTCTACCCACGATGACTATATCCGAATCGAAGTACTCAGTGGAGGTTGTAAGGGTTTGAAGCGCTAAATTAGAACCTGATTACCTTTTCTTTACATGGCACGAGTCCGAGTCATGGGTACACAATCCTTGTGAGGAAGCACAATAGTAAGAAAATGAGAAAACATTGGAACTCTAAAAAAATGCTAGATTAAAGAAAATTTAAAACAACCTTTATGCTACGAAAAAAATTGAATATGCATCATTACTTAACTTACGGTCTGAGTCAGACGGATCGTCACATAGTTGGGGAGGACAACCAGAGAATGGAAGGGAAGGTGGGTCGATATCAAACTGATGGGTACCTCGCAAAAACATCAGGAGGTCCCATCATTAGATGGATGAAAACAATTCCTTACAATTATTAAGGAACTATAAATTTTAAAATGACTTAAAACCATACAAAGATACTACTCTACCTAAATAGTATGAAAATACTGAAATGTGAAAATATGAGACTTCACCCTTGCCCTGTAATAACTGTTATGGCTGAATGACCGACATTAATACGACAAACGAGAGAGTTAATAAAATTTGAGATACTAGGAAGCCAATTATCGTAGAATGCTCATAGGATAACCCTAATCTCTGAATAGTAAAAGGAAACTAAGTTATATTACAGAAAATATATCAAGAGGGTTGGGGAACTATAAAGACTTAGTACTTTTAAAAATACGATTTGCCCACACCGAAAACCCAGTAACAACCGGTAGAAAACGACTGATGATTTTCTTTTATTTAAGCACATAGTTACAGTTTTGGTCAAGGTGCTAGTACATAGAGAACCCCCCTATATATTAAACCACTCAAGATTTAAAGGGGAGTCGCCATAGAATATGAAAGAAAAGAAATTATGAAATGACAGGCTCGACCTCAATCGAATCCTAACCCCAGAACCTTACAACAAGTTTTAATCCTTTACAAAGGTTTTCACATAGTCGGAAAGATACAAGTAAAATCCTTATATACTTCTAGACAAGGCAACTTCATAGGTTAACGAAGTAATGAGCATAGAGTATCTTTAACTTTCAAATTCTGCAACCGAGGTCTCTGGATGCACTCCAGTATTGACGAGAGTCTAGTATTCCATGGCTGATTGTTCATTTGGGCCGAGAATCACAGAGGTCATGTGACCAAATCCTGTATTCACACCAAACTATGATATGGCCAAGAAACAATACTGGAAAGAAAATGTTCCCAATGGTCATAGTTACGGATGAGTAAAGGACACAGGCCGAGGCAATGTGACTGAACTGAGGTGGCGATAGCACAATGGAAATAGAGGCCAAACATTAACCTTGGGAGTAAGCCACCAACCCTCTAATTAATATCACAGGGTGGGTCTTTAAGTCTTGCCAGTGTGCTCCTGCCACTCTACTTAAATGATTAGTTATGAAGGTGATTAAGTGCAGACGAGTTATGTTTAAACCATGCCCTTTAGTCATTCTGGTCGTGATTGGACCCTTAACCCCATCCCCGTAACTACCTATACACTCTTAGCTAGTTTGTGTTCCACTGGATTCATAACCATGTCCCTTGTGCTAAACGCTTAATCCATAAGTTTTAGTGCTAGCTTAAAGCAAGCACCACAACATATAGGTATGACTAGATTATTATGATTTAGGTGGTATACGATAGAAATTCGCACAACTTGGGAACGGATCCTTTAGGGTACAGAGTCAATGTTATATGTTTCCGTACAAGCATAGTATTAAGATGGGAATGTTAGGATTCAAGTTCTAAATGTATATTACAGTATAGACGGACATATATTTATGTATTTAATATCTATGGGCACAATATATGTGTTGAATAAAGGTACCATAAAGTTATAGAGAATGATCCTTTATAAAGTTGATTGTTACCTTGTAATGGTAGAATTTAAATATGTAATCATGATGAACATTACTACTCGTTCGTTATGAAGTTTTGTAAGTGAAAATGGAGGTTAATACCCCTTAGGATTTTTTTTTTTAAAGAAAAATTAGAGGTGTATTACAAAATGTATCGACAAGCCTACAATTAAATCCTTATTAATCATTGTATTTCATTACAAGTATGCAGTTGAAAAATCTAGTGACTCAAACATTAAGGTTTATTATACAACCCAAATCAAGACTCGAAATCAAAGGTGTGTCCAAAATTACGCAAGTCCTGGATTAATGTAACGACCCTGCTTAAATAAATGTAAAGGATTATTAATTATAATTAAATTGATAATCTGATTGTCCTAAGATGTTAGCTAAACAATAATTATTTCTTATATAATATGAACTAATTAATTATCATTAATTATTTGTTCATAATTGTCAATGGTTAATTAATTATTAATCAACTCTTTAATTATGTGAGTAAATAATTAATAGGGTTAATAATTTAAATTATTAAAACTTACGTATATGAATGGGATAACAAACATTAAATAAAAGGATAAGAAACATTAAATAAATGGGACAAGACATTAAATAAGAGGATAAGGTAATGAATGTAGGGATAAGGAATTTAATGAAAGGAAGAGTCGGTGAAAGGGAATATGAGGGGGAGAGCCTTACGGGGAAGGGATTCATTCTTTTGGAGGAGGATTTTGGATTTTGGGGGGGAGGAAGAATTTTGGAGGGGGACGGGAGCATTGGTTTGATGGATTGTTTTGTTTTTTCTAGTTTTGTGGGAGATTTTTTCAGACTCTGAGTATCATTGTAGGGGGCACCGGGTTGCTCGGGGTTTTGGGCACGGGGGCCAGAATTCCTTTCGGTTTTCTGGAGCTAGGGAGCCGGACAGGCTGCTCCTAGCTGGCTGGGTGGATACTCGGTTTGGGCAGTGTTGGTCAGTTCATTGGGCTAGGCAAGACAGTAGGATGGTAGCAGGGAAGGGACAGCCATAGTGACGGGAATTAGCATCAGAAACAGGTATTTATATGTGATTTGTTGAGTTATTTCCATGATGTAGATAGATTTTAACTTATGCAGAATATTTATGCTTTTGAAGTGAATTTTACGTAAGGCAATTATATGTTAATTGAATTAAAATTTTGTATTTAATTAATCTGGCTCTCTACATTTGGTATCAAAGCCCTTGTTTGAAATCTGGGCCTAAGGGCCAAAACTCCAAGCCCTAACTCCAACCACGCTTAACCTGCAAACCAAACACAGAAATTTTAATACAAAATAAAAATAATTTCCGTAGTAATTTCAATATTATAACCTTAAACAAGAAAATATGGGATAAGGAATTCCAAGCTATATCTAGAGAACAAAACTAAATTGGGTTATCATAAGTGTTCCTAGTATGCATTACTAGATTACTTGAATTTCCACAAGCAAGGATATAATTCACATAAGAGATTATAGAATGAACAGCCCAAGCCAAAACGGTGAACTTGGTTACCAACATAAGAAGAATGGCATCAATATATATCATTAGGCTTCAACAAAGCTACCACATGTACAATACAGTAGGTACAGGTGTAGTAGAAATGTGTTTCCACCTGTAGTACACAGAAAAAAAAGAAAAAAAGGTCCAGTCCATTTACTCCAGAACTCTGTAATTCAGAGAACATTTGATGCTTTATAATGGAAACTAATAAACAATGGCAGTTATATTTCATAAAGAGAAAAAATAGACCTTCGCATGAAGCTAATGAAGAAAATGTTGTAACAGAAAAGTAGCCTTTCTTTATGCCCACTAGTAGAGACTGATATGATTACTCTTAGTAGTGCCACCACAGTAGTACAGACACTGAAATGTTTCCCCATTTGAGATTTAGCAGTTTCATTAAACAAGGCCTAATTGAAGATAAGACATTGCAGATGTCCTCCAGGAATTTGATTAAACTGTTGGAAAGGAACACATTGATTCAGAAAGAGTCACATGGAGTTCTATTTCTCAGCATTCAACATAGATAGTCATACAATGGTAGATAAAATAAGATAATTTTATTGTTGTCCAATGAATGAACACAAAAGTAGGTCAATGGGACTGCTGAGTACAATAGTTTTGATACATAGTGAGAGCACAGAAACGACTCCTAAATAAATCAAGATGCAGAAAGTAAAATAAAGCACTGCTCTAAACGAAGACCCTAAAGCTGAGCACTAATAGTAGAAAACAGATTTGGGAGAATTGGACCTAGAATTTGGAATACAAATAATGCAAGCATATCAAGATCCGCTAGAACTCACTCCCCTAAAATTCGAGGTTGAATGGAAGAAACTAATGTAGAACAGTGTCTAGAAGATAATCTGGACTCTCCACCTAAGTCACCATGTTTGCCAGATTTCATTGATGAAATTTGAAATTCAGCAAATTAGAGATAAGGTGTGCCAAACAGTACCCTCAGATGGTCTTCAAAGAAATACTATCAATCTAAGGGTCAGCTATTAAATAAATTGTCAGGAGAAAATCAAACTTCTAACCACTTTAGAGGATAGTTGAGAAATTTTTTGTAGACAGTGTACCTATACAGTCGAACCGAAGTCTCCACTGCTCATACCATAATTGGTAGCAGAGATGTGAAACGACCTCAATACTTTCATTCAATTAACTGGATGTGAGAATTTCGTTAAAGTAGACACATAAGACAAGGAGATTAACCAGTCCTTGAAGAGGAAATGACAACAATACAAAACCCCAATCAAAAAACCCAACCTAATCGAAAAAAAAACAAAGGTGCAAATTGAAATTTTATTGGATGACTACTTTTCCAAAGAGATGCCCAATTTACATTATCTGCAAAGAAATTGGGAATATGAGCACAAGCCATAGCTACTTCTCAACATAACACAGTAACAAAAAAAAAAAAAAAAAAGTTTATACCACAACTATGCATAAACCCATGTAAAGGAGAATCCTTCTATTTTTCAAGTCATGCATAAACGAGGATAGAAATGAAGGAAACATATGTGGGAAACTATATATATGTAGAATAAGGGGTAGGTCGGGCTTGCACCTACTGTCCTATTCTCGTGAATGTGACGCTACACTCCGAATCTCGTTCACATAAGTTGATCCACCCAGACGGGTGTCTATTGCACTTCCATACTTTTAGACTATAGTTAAAGGTGAGACCATTTATCTTTTACTCTCCTTCGACCAAAACCTGAATATCTGTAGCCACGTCTCAACCGTCCTGCCCCGTTTGTCTATCACCATGAACCTCTAAAATATTTCTGGTGAATAAGACAACCTGCACGTGCAACCTTTGGCTTCCAAAGGTGGGACAAGTTTTTGTTGCAACCCTCGCCCGCATTGAGCCTGACACCAGGGAGAAAAATTATACAGCTCGAGTTAGTAGACAAACCAACCCCAGTCACAGTTGGAAGCCTCTCCGT
>JZKD02S2114126.1:89568-114374 GCA_000966675.3 Picea glauca | reverse complement strand
AGTATTTCTTCCAGCCAGAATTCTTGTGGCAAAGAGTACAGCCTAATCCAGACCGGAGCTCGTGTGAAGTCTTCTTGTTCGGGACTGAATCTATCAGTCCAGAATCTGAGAAATAAGCCAGCTGAGTTGTAAAAGTACGACCCATTGTCAAATATTCTATCTTTGTCTTCAATGTTATAAAGAATGATTGTGAAAAAGCCCTTGGAGCTGAGCTGAACCTCATAGTCTCCTTTGGGGTTCCACCATTCCTTAATCCATCGGGTGAGATCTCTCTCAGTCGGCCATAGGCCCAGGAATTTTCCTATCAGTGCATGTTCCATCATGAACTGGGTGTGTTCCCCCACCCTTGTCGACTTAATATGGTAAAGAGGAGGTTTATCCAGTTGGGGAATACACTTACCTGGCAGCCAGTTTTTGGATGGTTGTTTGTGTGATGAGCTGGAATCAAGCTCCATTTCCTTTTGACTACTTTGCTCCTGGGTAAAGAGCTGATCCTTTAGATGCTCCGACGGCTCAAAGGCCGGTCTCTTAGCACGCGAGCCGGATTTGGAGTTGGCGGCCACATCACTGTAGGAGGGGGGTTTCCCCCCCTCGATGGAGCTCATTACGGAAACTACGGACTTTGTGGGTTGAGAACCTGTCGCGCAGGGATTTGGCTAGTCAGTGCTCTGACGACAGAGCACGCATCAGTTGATCACGAGCTGCAGGAGAAGCGACACGCTAGGGTTAACCTCAAGTTGCAGAGCCGAATCCGGTCTCAATACGAGTCTACAATCTAAGGCAATTATATGTTAATTGAATTAAAATTTTGTATTTAATTAAGTTGGGTCTCTACAATTAAAGTATTCCAATAGTGATTGTCATTACAACATTTTGATTCATTTGTTAATAGGAATTGGGATTGAACTTTTTACAACACGATAATCTAGGTTGGAACCGAGAGCTTCGTTGTTAGAACCTGGAACGATAATTCCTGAGAATTTTGTAAAGGACCTTGAGTAGCTTTTGTATGAGAGGATTCCTAGAATCTGAAACTTTCGAATGTTCCAACCCTATAAGGGAACCAAGAAATTTCAATTAGTAACTACTAATGAATAATTGAATTTCTTATATGGAACACAAAATTTAATTTTCGAGATAATTTGATTATAAAGAGACAAGGACATGAAAGTTTTGAATTAGACTTAACTCGAGGCCATAGTACATGTCATCTTCCCTATGCGTAATCAATGAATTCATCCACAGAAAGGAAGGGGGAAGTGGGCCAAAATCGACTTGATGGGTACCCTCAGAAAAAAACCAAGGGTCCCACTATTAGATCGTGATAAACAATTCTTTAAACATAAATACCAGAAGGAGATTGCAACGAACCTCCCATTCGTCACGACATCAACCTCTCATAACAAGTGCAATATTTTTGTGTGTGTGTGAGGGTGTACAAGGGTAATAAAGACATTATAATTTGCGTCGTAACATGATGATGAACATGACACCGACAACTGAGACAACAACATAACGACCTAAGATGCACATCCAACATCTGGTAGCAGTGAACGACAATCAACCGACGAAAAATAACGCTGACTAACCACAACATCAATGATCAATTAAAATTCATTCCATCAACCCTATAATCAATCAACCATGGACAAGAGTCATCAATACTGTCAACAATCATACATAAACTTTAATTAACCGTGCATTAATAATCTAGTTCTAAATCAATCCATCATCATCAATAGTTGTTATCACATTAGAACACAGTTTAAATCACTCATACCAGGTGCAAAAAATCCATGCAACTAGCTAATTCGACAGAGTCCACGATCCTTGATCTCATCAGAGAATAATCAAGTTTACAGTGAAGATGAAAAAGTTTAATCAATCTAGATTATCATAATTGCAGTCCTAAATAACAATATTTAGAACAAATTATTTTATCTGGACAGAAGTACAAATAATGCTACAAGTAATGAAAAAGTCTTGTAAGTATCAATCTATATTAACTTAATTTCAATATATATATAGTGTAATTATATTAAGTACCATTTAATTTAAAAAGTGTCAATTACATTGGCTAATTATATACTGAAATTAATGTATGTAAAATGATGCTCTCAAATAAGGTAAAATCATCCAATGTCCATTCTAAAAATATCTCTTAAGTTCACTTGTTAACTTATCAAGAATGACTCTAAGATTCCTTTACCTTCCCAATGAGTGAGTATAGCATAATAACTTAAGGAGACCAGTCTTAAGGCTAGTTCAAGGTTTAAGGCTTATATATTGAATGATTTTAAATAGTTGATAAATTTACATAATTAAATCATTCCACATGTAACCACTTTATGACTTAAGATAATTCTACGTCAAATCACTTCACCCCATTAACATATTGCATTATAATAATCTCATTAGGCATTAACTAACTTATGTATATCCATGTAATCTAAGGCATGCTATAATCTAAAAAGTAAATTATAAAATGTAAAAATTCTCCCCATATCATTAACTCCTTCCAACCATTCTCTAATGAGTATGTATTGCAATAAAAATTTAAAAGAAAATTTGTAAAACAAATTTAGTTAGACTGTTAAAACGATTTAATTCCTTTCATCAATTCAATTGTCATAGTATTGTTATAATCACAAAAAGGTGGGTACGTTGGTTGTTTTAGTTACATCTGGAGTCTCGATTGTTGCAATCGCAAAAGGTGGGTACACTGGTTGTTTTAGTTATAGCTGTGGCCTCATTCTCCATCATTAAAGCATTAGACTGAAATAAAAATTTGCCACTCCCTGTCACTCAGGAAATTCAGAAATCAGCCAGGAAACCACACTATCGTTTACGGGTTACATTCTGACATCTCTGTCTTAGCAAATTGCTTCCGCTCTATGGTAGGTAAAGGTACTAATCAGAAGTTAAAAGATAATAAAAATGCCATCTTTTACACTCGATTGTGAATTACACAGAAGGGAAATAACCAAAATTCGCAATAGAAGGCGTTAACCCAATTGGCAAAATCATGAACAATGGGCTAAATTTAACATTGTCAGCCAAAAGATAAAAGTCGATTCCATTTCATAAATTCTAACTAATTACTGACAGCAGACTTAATCCGCTCATAACCCTATGCGCAAATGTTGTACACACAAAAAGAAATGGACTGGGAAGTAAATCGTTGTTTAAGATACCGGTGGAACTGTCGGTTAAAAGATGTTGGTCACTGCAAAAGGTTTAAAGCTCCACACCAGTCAAGAATGAAAAGGAAACGACGCCAAGACCACCACCAGCACACCGTCAACCGCTACAGGAAGGTGCACTGATCATTCGCTACATGAAAACACACGGATTATTCGCTACAGGGAAACGCACGGATCATTCACTACAGGAATGGCTGTTGTGCTTATTCCAGCTAAAGTGTGTTGAATCGGAGGAGGCTTCCATGTAATACACATTACACCTTCCTGCGAATTGGGTGAAAATCTACCGTGTGTTCATGGTTCACCGACTAGTGATGACAACAGAATCACGATTTTCTATTGTTGTTATTATTAAAAAAAAATTACCATTAATAAAATTGAATCATGTCAACCTATAGTTTTTTTTTTGTCTTGGAGCTTGCATGATTCATGAAAAGAAACTACCCCAGAATTATAAATGGGCAGCACCTGGCAAATAAATCGCTACCTCAAATATGTTACAGAAACACTAATTATTGTAATGTGGAATTAAAAATTGTAAATGGTTAATATTGGAGATCGGACCAAGCGTTTGTGCAATCAGTAATTCGATGTCAGGATGACTAAGAAAAACGTAGTCAAAAACGCTGAGACTTCACCGCAATCCCAAAAACGCAGACAGGCAGGGATTCCATTACAAACGCAGACCAAAATACTTGAAGGCAGTCAATCGAGTGGGAGAAGGCTCAAGACAAATTCGTCAATTATTACCATGCGGAGATAAAATACGAAGAGAGAAAGGCCATCAAAACAATCACAGAGTTAAGTTGCGAGGGAGGTAATGCAACATAGTGTGGGTTCATCCAGAAATATATAAAACGCAGAGATAAACTTATCTGACGATTATAAATCGCAGAATAAGGAGCTTTTCCATCATTCAAATTCAAGGTTATTTAAACGCATCAAGGAGAAAGGAAACCATTCAGCCATGGACAACAACAAAGGTAGATGGATGAGTTCATCCTTTGCTTCACCATCCTCACACAAAAAAGCATGGCGTTGAGATCCATAGGTCTTTTAACGCTAAGGCGACGACCGTAGATCAAGCTCCTAGCCGACTTCTCACGCGAGGACTGGCATGCTAGGGATGAAGGAAAACAATCGCTAGGGTCACATTCAAACACCACAGGGTGGTCACGATATGCGGGAGGAAAAAGGTCACATAAATCAATCAACCAATCATTCAGCTAGGTTATACAATTTCAGTCACGAAACTAGACAATCAGTTTACCTACTTAAGACACATGCATATCTAAATCATACATCCTACAACATTCTATCATTCAACTAAAAAAACATACCGTTGCATGTTCCCCTACTCCAAGTGTCGTTCGCGCACTCCGTGCAACTCCCACTCGTCGATCGTCGAGACTACACCGGTACCTCCCAGCCAACGCAAGGGGTACTCTTCTTCCCCCTTAGCCCCTCGAGCCATAAATGGGCCACACACCTATCCAGAGATTACATCTAGCTCCGAGCTCAACTCGCAAGGTCGAGCTATCTCTCCTCTCCGAGCTGGGTATCCCAACTCCCCACAAGTGAATCAATCAAGTCGCTATTTCTGCAACGTAACGTTATGCAAACAGAAGATCCCCTTCTTCCTTCTCCTCCCTTTCTTTTATAGACTTTCAAACCTCCTTTCTTTCCTAAAATCTCATTTAATTAAAGTTTTAAAAATAAATTTCCTAAAATTTATTGTCCATACAAGTGTCCCTCTTCCCTACATTCCTCCATTAATTAATTTCTTTATTTAAGTAAATATCTTTATTTCCCTCACTCACCTAGAGTTACTCCTAGATGTCCCTAGATTCCCTTACAGGTTTTAAAGGCTTTCCCTATTATGAAATTGCTAAATCAGTTTAAAATTAGAAATCTCTTAAATGTGGATTCCTTACTAAGCTGACTTCCCGCTTTTTCCCTTAAGTTCCCCTTTTTCCTTTTTATGTTACCTCCTTTCCCTAGTTTCCATTTTTTTATTTTCCCTCTTTCCCCTTTTTATTAGAGGTCAAAATGGAAATAATGGAATTTAACCCCCGTTTCCCCTTTTTATCCTTAAATTAATATTTTAAAATTATCCAAAAATAAAACCATTCATTCCCCCTTTTTCTTTTAAATTTTAATCCACGGATATATATATATATATATGTATGTATGTATGTATGTATATTTTTGTGAAAAACTTAAATTTCTTATTCCCCCCTTTTATTACAAGCTTTTAACTAAGGTTATAATTATTAATTATGTGGTTTTTATTTTTTAAATATTATTATCTTATTTTAATTTATCTTTTTATTGTTTATTTTTTTTTATTTTTTTTAAGGTAGACAAAATTTACCCCTAGCGAAATTTTAGACCTAGAACTTAGATTTGTACTGGGTGACATTTAATCAGGGAAGTTGGTTTTAAAATTTATTAACTCGTTATTGTCTTAGGGCCATTTAGGTTCATCCTCTATCATCATCAATGTGACGTGCCCTTCAGGATGCACTAGGTGCTACAAGGGTGCCTGACGCAGATGACAACCGCACTCGTCCGTGTTCACCAGGACCTTCTTCTTCACTGGCCCGAAGAGTTATAATCACTCTTCAACCCCCTGTCGGGAGTTCTCAATACCCACAAACTTTCTTTGTGATCTCCCTTCTTCAAATCGGGAAATCAGACCTCGCAATATCGCGAGTCCTACGCTCACCGAATCGGGTCTCACCAATTCCCGAATCCTGATGATCACTTGTCCATGACTTTCTTACCACTGATCGGAAATTTAACCGTCGGGAAATCGGTACACACGAGGTCACAAATCCATCACCGATCGGATCCTTGATCCCAGATCTGCGATGCCACCTGTCCCCCTTTTATTGTGCTCTGGGAACCACACGTTAACCAATGGTTACGAAGATATCGCCTCTCGCGACCTCGTAAGTCTTGACGCAAATCTTTGTGCTCCTAACATGCGAACCTCCGAGTTCACGATAGACTGATGCTACTTGATGTCTGCTCCCTGCGAGCGTTTACCTGCTGACACTTGTCCTCCACTTCGCTCTTACCTCCATCGGGAAATCGTGTATCGGGGTATTGCAATTCCCATGGTTGTGAGTCTCTCGTCACCAAGAAATCTGAAACACCAAACCCCGATGCACGTGCGGGCACTCTCCTCCACGTCACCCCTCCTTGTCGTGCTATCGGGTATCGCGTGATCGCAATTTCAAATGTAGTGATTCCTTTACATCGAAAAATCTTGAATGCCGAACCTCGACTCTCCGGATTGCTGACACGTACCCAGTCTGGGATCTACGGCTATACTCCCTTCGAAAAGTCACGGATCGTGATTTCTCCCTTCGACAATCCTATGTTCCTGGAAATTACGATTCTCCGATGAGTCGAGTTTCGATGAGCTCTGACTCCTTTTCTGCACACTAATTCTTAAACCCTGTGCAACTTCCCTAGATCTAACGACTGTCGGGACTTCGCAAATCTCCCCTGCGAATCTTGATCGCCGACTCCTCCTCCTTGAGGATTTCAAAAAAAATGACCAAGTGCTTGTGCCGCGACTTGTTCTCCAAGCCTGCGCTTGCGGCTCCTGCTTGAAACCCTCCTCGACCCAAAATCCTTGGGATCTCTTTCATGATATCACAAGGGTCTTATACCTCCTGAGCTTATTCACTCTGACTCCTTCAGAGGAATTTATGCACACCCCTTATGCTCAGCGTTCAACAACTTCTCAAGTGTTGAATCCTTCAAACTCTCTGCACCTCCTACAGTAGCAGTCCTTAGCTCCTTGCTCAGATTCATGACTGGGTCTTCTTCTTCTTTGGCCTGTGCCTTCCTCACATGGCTTCAACAACCTAAATCGACTTCTGGGAGAATGATAACAATAGTTAAACTACTGAGCCTTCATGGACACACTCCTTGCGGATGAATTCGACTACACTCTATGCAGGAATCTCCTGACTTAGATAGAGAAACAATTGAAACTCATTCTCTTCCTTCTCAAACTTCAGTTTCAAAACCCTGAAATCACATGCACAACATATTCAAAGAAAATGCATATCCAGAAAACAAACATTCAAGAGCACATTAACCACATACACAGAGAAACAACACCAGACATGAATTTGAATCAAAGACTCTCTTCTATTAACTCAAATCTGTACATGGGTGTTCTTCATAGATTTCCCTGCTTGCTCTTTTCTCCCGAATGTTGCTCCTATTACAATGATACAAAGGAGGGTGTCTATATCCGTTTTCCCTCTCGAAATATGAAACTGTCTAATCTAGACTTAAACATCTATCTACCTGCACTAAATCTATTAAATTCCTCCTATCTATTTCAGACAAGAGCGTAAGGCTCGAGGTCTGATACAATACAACAGGCACTCCTTCATAAATGTTCCATTGAAGGATATGGTGCTTCATCTTTAATGAAAATTCAAAAAGTTATCAAGCTTATATGTCATGTGTTGAAAAACACATGCGCTGGCTCCACACTTGCTTTGATAGTCGCGATGCTCCTGCATCATACTCCTCGGCTTGAAAATTTTCATGGGCTCCTGTCCATGAGCTCCTACACGGTCTGTCCATGCTTGTGAATCATTGCTTCCATCTCCCAGCTGGCATCCTCCACTGGATGATTTTTCCATTTTACCAGATACTCGAAGTATTGCTTTCGTCTGGTCTTCTTACTCACTCTTCTGTCAAGTATCCGCTCCATCTGTGGCCTTTCTGTAATCGACATCTGCTTATGCCATTGGATTTTTGGTTGTTCATCACTCTTAGCTCCTGCTTCCTCAGTCTTATAGGGATATAATTCTGAGACATTGAATTTCGAAGATATTCCAATGTCATCCGGCAATTCAATCTCATAAGCGTTTTCTCCTAGTTTCTTCAGGACTCTGCATGGCCCAATTTTCTTCATCTTTAACTTGTTGTATGTTCCCCTTGGGAACCTTTCCTTCCTCAGATGTGCCACAACTAGATTGCCAACCTTAAATTGAAGTTGTCTCCTATGTTGATCTGCTTTGCGCTTGTATTCCTGGTTCGACTTCAGTAATCGCCGCTTCACTCTATTGTGAAGTTCTTCCATCGCTTCTGCGAATTCTTCAGCACTCACACTCTTTGTCATTATCTACTCTAAATCTCTGAGTTCAGATACTCCTCTTGGCTGTCTACCATATACAATTTCAAATGGACTTTTTCCTGTGCTTCAATTCACCGAATCGTTGTAAGCGAATTCTTCCTATGGAAACACATTTTCCCAGCTGTTGTGGTGCTTTGTCACTAGGATTCTGAGTAAATCTCCTAGACTTCTATTAACAACCTCCATTTGCCCATCCATCTAAGGATGATAGGATGAACTAAACATCAAGTTAGTTCCCATATTATTCCAAAGTGTCCTCCAGAAATATCCGATGAACTTTGTATCCCTGTCTGATACAATGCTTCTGGGTAGTCCATGAAGTCTAACAATTTCCTTGAAAAATAAATTTGTGATGTGAGTCGCATCGCTGGTCTTCTGACACGGTATGAAATGTGTCATCTTTGAGAACCTGTCAACCACCACAAATATGGAATCATGCGATCTTTGTGTCCTCGGTAATCTGAACACGAAATCCATGCTGATTTCATCCCATGGCCTGTCGGGTACAGGAAACGGTTGATAGAATCCTGCATTCTGCTTTCGTCCCTTGGAATGCTGACAAATTCTGCACCTGTCAACAAACTTCCTAACATATTTTCACATCTTCAACCAAAATTATGCTTCGCTCAGCTTTGTGAATGTATTTTCGTGGCCAAAATGCCCTGCTAATCCGCCATTTTGCTTCTCCTTTAGCAGGTTCTCCCTCATGGAGCAATTCGGAATGCATAACTAGTTTCCTCTGAACAACAGTCCATTTTGAATCATGTAATACATCCATGGGCTTCTGTCTCTGAGAAATGGATTCTCAGCTGCTTCATATGCCTCTGCAAAATCTACGTCACCTGCATACATGTCCTTTAGATTTTCAAAACCCAATGTTTTGACTCGGAACTCCTGCAACAACAAACATTTCCTACTCAAAGCATCAGCCACTTTTTTAGCAGTCCCTGAAATGTGTTTAATTACAAATGTAAAATTCTACATATACTCTACCCATTTTGCATGTTTCTGTTTCATCTTTTCCTGGTGAGTTACAAATTGTAATGCATGATTATCACTATACAATACAAATTATCTTGGGATCAAGTAATGCCTCCACTTCTCCAACGCTTGTATGATGGCATAAAATTCTTTATCATGCATTGAGTACTTCACCTTGGCCTCATCCAGCTTCTCGCTGAAATAAGAAATTGGTCTGTCATCCTGACTCAAGACCGCTCCTATGGAAAAGCCACTTGCATCACACTTTACCTGAAAAACTTTCTGAAAATATGGTAGCACCAACACCGGCTGTTCGGTGATCTTTTGCTTCAACAAATTGAAGCTCTTCTCTGCCCCTTCAGTCCAATGAAAAGACTTATGTCTTTTCTTGACTGTGTCCATCATGGCTGCACTAATCCCACTGAAGTTCCTAATGAATTTCCTATAGAAACTCGCCAGTCCATGAAAACTTCTCGCCTCGAAATTTTTTTTGGTGATGGCCAATTCTTTATTACAGCCACTTTACTTGGATCCATCTTCAATTCATTTTCCGATATGAAAAACCCCAAGTAAATGAGTTCTTTCTTCATAAATGAAGATTTCCTCACATTGATCAACAACTTCTCTTGCTGTAGCTTTCTCATTACTGTAGATAAATGCTTCAAATGTTCTTCTCTTGATTTGCTGAAAATCAATATGTCATCTAGATAAACAATGACAAACTTATCAATGAATTCCTTCAACACTTCATTCATCAGCCTCATGAATTTACTTGGCCCATTCATCAAACCAAATGGCATGAATAGCCATTCATATAGTCCTTCGTTGGTCTTGAAGGCTATCTTCCACTCATCGCCTTCCCTCATGCGAATTTGATGGTATCCGCTTTTCAAATCAACCTTTGAAAAAAATTCTGCTCCGCTTAAACAGTCCATCAAGTCATCCATTCTTGGCAATGGAAACCTATACCTGATGGTTATTTTATTGATCGCTCTGGAATCAGTGCACATTCTCCAGCCTCCATCTTTCTTTTGGCTGAGTATCGTTGGAATGGCATACAGACTCAAACTTTCTCTGACCAATCCTTTGTCTAGCAATTCCTGCACCTGCCTTTTGACCTCTTCATTCTCCTGAGGCGTCAACCTGTATGCAGCCTTGTTTGTCAAAATAGCTCCCAGTACAAGGTCTATGTGATGGCTTATTCTCCTCATTGGCGGCAATGAATGAGGTATACCAACTATACCAACAAATGTAAAGGATTATTAATTATAATTAAATTGATAATCTGATTGTCCTAAGATGTTAGCTAAACAATAATTATTTCTTATATAATATGAACTAATTAATTATCATTAATTATTTGTTCATAATTGTCAATGGTTAATTAATTATTAATCAACTCTTTAATTATGTGAGTAAATAATTAATAGGGTTAATAATTTAAATTATTAAAACTTACGTATATGAATGGGATAACAAACATTAAATAAAAGGATAAGAAACATTAAATAAATGGGACAAGACATTAAATAAGAGGATAAGGTAATGAATGTAGGGATAAGGAATTTAATGAAAGGAAGAGTCGGTGAAAGGGAATATGAGGGGGAGAGCCTTACGGGGAAGGGATTCATTCTTTTGGAGGAGGATTTTGGATTTTGGGGGGGAGGAAGAATTTTGGAGGGGGACGGGAGCATTGGTTTGATGGATTGTTTTGTTTTTTCTAGTTTTGTGGGAGAGTTTTTCAGACTCTGAGTTTTTCAGACTATACCAACAAACTCTTCCAACAGTTCCTGAATATCCTCCGGCAAATCATCCACTCTTGTGCTGGTCAAAATGATCTTAGGTTTTCTAACCACAAAGAATTATGGATCCTCTTTCTTCTTTACTTCTGCCAGAAGTTCCTTCCCACTCATGAGAAGTATCCTGTTGTTCACCTCCGGTTTTACCTCCTTATCTTTTATTGGAAGTAAAATGTGCGTTCTCCCATTCTTCTCTAAAGTGTACGTATTCATTTTCCCATCATGAACTACGTTAATGTCATACTGCCATGGCCTCCCTAGCAGTAAATGGAAAACATCCATAGGAATGACATCACATAAAATTTTGTCATTGTATCCTCCTATTTTAATGTCAGCTAAGCACTGTTTAGTGACACTCACCTAATGTCCCTTCTGTAGCCATGAAACGTTTTATGGGCTCGGGTGATCAGTCGTTTCCAGCTCTAGTTTCTCCACCATCTCGGTTCAAACGAGATTGTCGGTGCTTCCGCTATCCACGATCACATTGAATTTTCTATCTTTGGTCTTGCATGAAATTCTAAATAGTCTGCTTCTTTGAGCTATGTCCTCCACCTCCTTCTCGGGTGTTACAAGAACTTTACTCATCATTAACGACCTTCTGTATTCTATGTCTTCTGTTTCAGCAGCTCGCCTCTGTGCCTCGGCGATGT
Source organism: Picea glauca (assembly GCA_000966675.3). Taxonomy (NCBI): domain Eukaryota; kingdom Viridiplantae; phylum Streptophyta; class Pinopsida; order Pinales; family Pinaceae; genus Picea; species Picea glauca. The sequence continues at coordinate 102,568 of JZKD02S2114126.1, read as the reverse complement.
GAGCTTCTCCTCCATCTTTCTTCCTGTTTGGACAGTCAACTACTTTGTGCCCATTCTTCCCACATGTGTAGCATGTGATGGTTCCTCCTTTGCCTCTTCCTCTACTTCTGGTACGAGGAAAAGTATTAACATCGGAATATCCTCCACTCTGTTCTGCCTGCTACATTCACTGTTTAGTATGCTGGCCTCGCTATGAACTTCCACCTCTTTCCATTCTAGTCTGAGGCTTCTTCCAGTCATCCTTAGGTTTCTCGAACCTATCTTAGGCAACTGATTTTCCTCTCAGCTTGCTCTTGCCTCTGCCTCGCTGTGCTGTCTTTCGGCTTAGCTTTTCTTCTGCCTTCAATGCCATCTAATACGCATCCTCAACTGTTCTGACGGTTTTCATGCTCATCTCATCCTGGATATCATATCTTAAGACATTCATATACCTGGCTACTTTTTCATCATCGCTCTCCCGATGACCTACTCTGATATTGAGCTTGTAGAATTCCTCGGTATACTCCTTTACCGTCATCAACTTCTATCTCAGGTTCTGCATCCTTCTGAACAATGTGATCTGATAATCCCTTGGGATGAACTTTGCCTTCATCTTCGCAATCATTCGATCCCAGCTTTTGATCTTTTGCTTCCCTTTGGAACGTCTATCTGCTTAAAGCTCGTCCCACCATAATGTTGCATGTCCTTTCAATTTTGTGATAGCATGCCTTACCCTTTTATCCTCTTTTATATCCTCATAATCAAAGTAGGTATCAAGAGCTCTAATCCAATCCTGAAGCTCTTCTGCATCCAGGCTTCCTTCATAAGTTGGGATGTCTATTTTTGTCTTTGAACTCATCCTAGCAATGGCTTTAATCAATTGCTCATTCGCTGCATCTTCAGCTGCAACTTTTCCTTGCTGTTCAACTTCAGCTTCACCTTCAGAGTCACTTAGATCTACAACATTTGCTGTGCGTCTCTGCGCTGCTTCCATATATTCCAATCTCGCTCTAAGATCGTGTATCTGCCTTTCCATCTCTGGATTAGCTACTGGTCTTCCCCTTCTTCTCACCTCCCTATCCTCGGGTTCAGGTGACTGTCTTTCCCTTCTGGGCGGCATGGTGAAATTTTCTCCTCTCCTCTGTTACAGAAAACAGAAAGATTTTCTCGCTCTGATACCACACTGACGCAGACGACACCCACACTCATCTGTGTTCACCAAGACCTTTTTCTTCATTGGCCCAAAGAGTTATAATCACTCTTCAACCCCCTGTCGGGAGTTCTCAATACCCACAGACTTTCTTTGTGATCTCCCTTCTTCAAATCAGGAAATCGAACCACGCAATATCGCGAGTCCTACGCTCACGAAATCTGGTCTCACCAATCCCCGAATCTCGATGATCACTTGTCCACGACTTTCTTACCCCTGATCGAAAATTTAACCGTCAGGAAATCGGTACACACGAGGTCACAAATCCCTCACCTCGTGGATCCCCGATCCCAGATCTGCGATGCCACCTGTACCCCTTTTACTACGCTCTAGGACCCACACACTAACCAATGGTTATGGAGATATCACCTCTTGTGACCTCGTAAGCCTTGATGCAAATCTTTGCGCTCCTAACATGTGAACCTCTGAGTTCACGATAGACTAATGCTACTTGACGTTCACTCCCTGCGAGCATTTACCTGCTGACACTTTTCCTCCACTTCGCTCTTACCTCTGTCGAGAAATCATGTATCGGGGTATCGTGATTCCCGTGGTTGTGAGTCTCTCGTCACCAAGAACTCTGAAACACCGAACCCTAATGCATGTGTGGGCGCTCTCCTCCACATCACCCCTCCTTGTCGTGCTATTGGGTATTGCATGATCACAATTTCAAATGTAGCGATTCCTTTGCATCGGAAAATCCTAAATTCCGAACCCCGACTTTCTGGATTGCTGACACGTACCCATTCTGGGATCTACGGCTATACTCCCTTCGAAAAATCACATATCATGATTTCTCCCTGCGAGAATCCTATGTTCCTGGAAACTCTAATTCTCTGATGAGTTGAGTTCCGATGAATTCTGACTCCTTTCCTCCACACTAATGCTTAAACCTTGCACAACTTCCCCAGATCTGATGGCTGTCGGGACTTCGCAAATCTCCCTTACGAATCCTGATCGTCGACTCCTCCTCCTTGAGGATTTCAAAAAAAATGACCAAGTGCTTCTGCCGTGACTTGTTATCCAAGCCTGCGCTTGCAGCTCCTGCTCAAAACCCTCCTCGACCCAAACACCTTGGTATCTCTTTCACGATATCACAAGGGTCTTATACCTTCTGATCTTATTCACTCTGACTCCTTCAGAGGAATTTATGCGCACCCCTTACGCTCAGCGTTCAACAACTTCTCAAGTGTTTAATCCTTCAGACTCTGCGCACCTTCTGCAACAACAGTCCTTAGATCCTTTCTCAGATTCATGACTGGGTCTTCTTCTTCTTCGGCCTGTGCCTTCCTCGCATGGCTTCAACAACCCAAATTGACATCTGGGCAAATGATAACAACAATTAAACTACTGAGCCTTCATCGACACACTCCTTGTGGATGAATTCGACTGCACTCTATGCAGGAATCTCCTGACTCAGATAGAGAAACAATTGAAACTCATTCTCTACCTTCTCAAACTTCAGTTTCAAAACCCTGAAATCACATGCATAGCATATTCAAAGCAAATGCATATCCAGAAAACAAACATTCAAGAGCACATTAACCACATACATAGAGAAACAACACCAGACATGAATTTGAATCAAAGACTCTCTTCTATTAACTCAAATATGTACATGGGTGTTCTTCATAGATTTCCCTGCTTGCTCTTTTCTCCCGAATGTTGCTCCTGTTACAATGATACAAAGGAGGGTGTCTATATCCGTTTTCCCTCTCGAAATCTGAAACTATCTAATCTAGACTTAAACATCTATCTACCTGCACTGAATCTATTAAATTCCTCCTATCTATTTCAGACAAGAGCGTAAGGCTCGAGGTCTGATACAATACAACAGACGCTCCTTTATAAATGTTCCATTGAAGGATATGGCACTTCATATTTAATGAAAATTCAAAAATTTATCAAGATTATATGTCATGTGTTCAAAAACACATCCGTTGGCTCCACGCTTGCTTTGATAGTCGTGATGCTCATGCATCAGTGCCACTCACCTCATTTGTTCCCTCATGTGACGTGCCCTTCAGGACACACTACATGCTCCAAGGGTGCCACATGCCTCTTGAATGATTGGTAGACATCAATAACCCTTGGAGTCAACACTCCGCCAGGTGAACTTGTGGGAGACTAAGGGCTTCTAAGGAATAAGGCCCCCGCCTTATTGCGCACCCCTTAGAATAATCGTGACTGACTATCGTAGTCTTCCCTCACAGCATCGTGGGTCCTCTCGAACTAGGTAATCATTAACCTATAGTTTGAGCCATGGCGGGAGTGCTAGTAGGTTGTGGCAGGGCTACTGTCCACACCTCTCCCTCAACATCTCTAGTAGTCATGTGTGACCCCTTTACTCCATATGTGAGTCCGGTTGGCAAGCTATTATCAGCTTGCATCATCAACAAATCATGTCAGAACATATCCACATCATATCATCTAATCAGATGCACTAATATCATAGTAAAACAATCAAACCCTAATGACACACTCCATGACTCGATCCGGAGTCCAAGGGGTTCCATCGATGCCTCTGCATCCTCAAGGTCCAAAACCCTGCACACTTAGTAAAAAAAAATCAATGGCACCTGTCTATGTCAAAGCGGTAAAATCATGTCATCATCCTATAATGCCTCATAATAAAAATTGAAAGTTTTAATAGCATAATAAGCCGGATCACTTGCAAGCAAGTGTCCTCAAAAAATAAGTTTTCTCATTGGGCTGAAGCGGGATGTTACATACACCCCCTCTTGGTCCAAACTTCATCCCAAAGTTTCACAGTATATAAGATGAAATAAAGTGTATCATAGTATCATATGTCTATCTATCAAACAAAAATGGAAATTGTTGGTGCATATCATATGCATCCTCCCAGGTCACCAAGTGCAGACTATAATTGTCCCACTAGACCTTGACCTGATCCACCATTCGACATCGTAGTTGTCGAATGCGATGATCCAAGATGCATATCGACTCATCCTTGAGAAATCCCTTGTAATATACCTACAAGGAACTCATGTCAATAACATGTGTAGGACTACTAATATAATGTCTCAAAATAGATACATGAAAAACATTGTACATACGCCTCAAGGAATTAGGCAAGACTAGTCGATAGGCCACTTGGCCCTTTCTCTCCACAATCTTGAATGGTCCCATGAACCTAGGAGAGAGTTTAGCTCCCTTCCCAAACTTGCTCAAACGCTTATGCGGCTTGACCAACAAGAAGACTCGATCACAAACCTTGTAACTACGGTCAACACAGTGCGCATCGACATAACTCTTCTATCGATCCTGAGCTTCTTTAATCCTTTTTCTTATTGTTTTCATTTTCTCTTCCATTTCTTGGAGAACTTCTGGTCCTACTAGGACCCTATCCTCAAGCCGATCCCAACTCAAATGCATCCGGCATAGTCACCCGTAAAGAAACTCAAAAGGTGTCGTTGTAATGGTGCTCTGGTAACTGTTGTGGTAAGCGAACTCCACTAGTGGCAAGAATTCTTCCCAACGATTTTGTTGGTCCATCATGTACATGCGTAACATGTCCTTGAAGGTTTGGTTTGTTCGTTCAGTCTTTCCATTAGTCTTCGGATGATACGCAGTACTAAAGTTAAGTTGGGTTCCCAAAGCCTCTTGGAAACTCATCCAAAATCATCCAGTAAATACCGATCCTCGATTGGATATAATCCTCTTAGGCACGACGTGTAGCCTCACAATCTCACTGATGAAAACTCTAGTTATGTTAGGTTCTTGATATGTCGTATGCACATGAATAAAGTGAGCACTCTTCATCAGAGTGTCTACTACTACGAAAATCGAGTCATGTATCCTTGTCGTCAGTGGAAATTCAACAATAAAATCCATCGAAATAACCTCCCATTTCGATTCCGGAATAGCATGTGGTTGTGGTAATCCTGCTAGGTGTCTATGTTCAGCCTTTACCTCCTAACATTCTAGACATCTGGCCACATAGTTGACTATGTCTACCTTCATTCCCTTCCAGAAGAATAAGGGTTTAAGGTCTGCCCTCATCTTCGTGACTCCCAGATGAGCCATGGAAACTTCTCTATGAGCCTCACTTAGGATCAACATCCTCAAATCATCATTTGACGGCACGTAGATCTGACTTTTAAACCTCAATAAGCCATCACTATCAAATGAAAATCCCTCAAATCGTGGTACCATCATTGTGTTTTGTCCGATAAAACCCTTGACCTCTTTGCACCAGTCATCGTCACCCTATAAAGTTAGAATCTTTTCACGTAGATTCATTTGAAGAGGCAACACTGAAAAGATGCATGGTCTCTGACTTAATGCATCTGCCACTCAGTTCACTATTCCTTTTATGTAAGTAATCTCGAAGTAGTATTCGCTAAGCAATTTTGACCAACGCCATTGTCACGCGTTGAGGTCGCTTTGGGTAAAGATGCGTTGTAGTCCACAATGGTCGGTTTTCAATTCAATTTTTTGTCCAACAAGGTAGTGTCTCCATACCTTCAAGGCATATATGATGGCTAATAACTCTAAATCATGCATAGCATAATTCTCCTCATGCCTTCTCAGTTTCCTCGAAATGTAAGTGATCACTCGTCTGTCTTGCATCAAGACTCCGCCTAAGCCTTCCTTGGATGCATCAGTGCATACCAAGAAGTCTGCATCCATGTCAGGGACCTTTAGTATCAGGGCTAATTTTAAGGATGGAAATTTATTTTAAAATGTAGAAACCTTGGTGAATATTACTAATACTTCATATGTCAACTATAACTTTTTGGCGATATTTTTTTAAAAATATTCAAATTTCTAAGTATTTTATATAGTTTTTATAAAAATTTTGTGATTTTTAAGGTAAAATAATTTTATCCTACAGAATTTGGGCAAATCATTTTTAAAATAGAGAATCTCATTTTTGGAAAAACCATGGAAAATTATCCCATGAGCAAAATTTAGCCCCTAAAATCATCCTTGTTTAGTATCGGTGTTCTTGTCAACAATTCCTTAAGCCTCCAAAACACTTCTGCACATTTCTCGATCCAACCAATATTCTTTTTCTTCTTCTGCAACTCCGTGATCAGATTGGCTATTTTGAAAAATCCCTTGACGAACCGTCGATAGTATCCTTCTAGACCCATGAAGCTACACACTTCTGAGACATTTGTAGGCACAGGCCATTCCATAATAGCCTCAACTTTGGCTAGATCAATGGTGGTGCCTTCGTCGAAAATGACATTCCCTAAGTAGTGAATCTTCGATTGATAAAATGAGCATTTGGACAACTTCCCATACAATTTGTGCTCTCGCAGACATAGTAGTACCAAGCGCAAGTGCTTGTCATGCTCCTCCATCGTCCGAGAGTAGATCAAAATATCGTCAATGAATACTTGCACAAACTTGTCCAAGTACTCGTTGAACACCCCGTTCATCAAACTCATAAATACCCCCAGGGCGTTTGTCAGTCCAAACGGTAAAAAAGTAAACTCGTAATGTCCAAACCTCGTCTTAAAGTCATTCTTAGGGATGTCATCCTCCTTGATCCATAACTGGTGACACCCTGATCACAAATCGATCTTGGAGAACATCGTTGCACCCTTAATTTGATCGAATAGATCATCAATTATCGACAATGGATACTAATTCTTGATCATAGCCTTGTTCAGTTGACGGTAGTCAATGCAAAGCCTCCATGATCTATCATTATTTCGTATGAAAATAACAGGTGCAACCCACGGTGACACACTAAGATGTATCAGTCCCACGTCTAGCAACTCCTTTAGTTGCATTTTCAACTCTTGTAACTATGGGGTCGACATCCGATAAGGCGTTCTTTCTATTGGTTCAGTCACCGGTTTTAGGTCTATGGTAAACTCCAAGTCCCTCTTCGGAGGCATCCCAGGTAACTCCTCTGGAAACACATCCACATACTCTCTTACCACCAGAAGGTGTTCTAGACCTTCTTCTAATCCCCTCTCATTTAACACAAGGATCGCATAAATCTTGCACCCCTTGTGCATACTCTTCTGTAGCTATAAGGAAGAGATGAATCTCATGGAAACTCCCTGGTTCCATCCTACAATCACACGTCTCTGTCCCTCATCATTGATCAAGCTCAATCGTTTCATCTTACAATTGAGTATCGCCTCATGCGATTCCAACCAGTCTATACCAATCACAACATCAGAAGATCCTAATATTGTGACGTACAAGTTGGCCCTTGGGACAAACTCTCCCAGGTTAAGGACACAACCCGTAACCTTTCCTCCAACCTTCTGTTTGGCTCTCAAAGCCATATCCACAAAGATAAACTCATGTTCTTTGAATTCCTTTACCTTAATCCTTTTTAGCACTGCACCAAAAATGAAACTCTCGGTAGCATCGAGATCTATCAAAATACTAAGAGTCTGGTCAGCGATGGTACCTATCATCTTGAGCACAGTCGAATGGTTCTCCTCTTGGTGGTTATTCACCGTTACATGAATCTGATGAGCCTTGCCCATATCTCCCACGGTAGTGGGTCCGGCTGATCCGAACACCCTAGTCCTCTCCACAAGGAAATCGTGCTGGTAGTGTGGCTCCCCACACATCCAAACACCCCTTCTTCAGCCCAGTAGCCCTGGTACCCGAAGTATAATATGGCATCCCACCGACCTGGAACCCTGGTCTGTTCTGCTGAACAGGCCTAGACTGTTGTTGCTACGAGCGACGCGGCTGTTGATGTTGTGGTCCCCAATAAGGTGTCCACTACTGAGGCATTGGTCATTGGGTTTTAGTGAAAGTGGATCTCCTTTGGAATCCATGATATCTCAATGTATGTCTAGTTGGTTTCTGATGTTGTTGTGCTCCAGATGACACCTGTCCTGCTGGTCTCGCTGGAGTCCTAGTATGACCCCCACTGATAAGCTCTTCATCTACTATGAGGGCCTTCTGGACAACATCATGTAAGGTTTGAGGCATCAAAATCATAACCTTTGCACACAGGCTACCGTTAAGGCCAAACACGAACCTGTTGACCTTAAGTTTCTTGGTGTTAAGGTGCAGAGCATACCAGAGCATCTCTATAAAATGGGCCTCATACTCGAGCATAATACAACCTCCCTGTCGTAAGGCATTGAACTCATTGAGATGACGCTCGATGAATTTCTCTGAAAGGTACCTTTCTTGGAACTGTTCCTTGAACAGTTCCCATGACACGTCTTTGACGACCATGTTCAATTGTGGTAGGAGCGTCTTCCACCATAGAATAATGCTACCCTTTAGTTGAAATATTGCCATGCGGACCTTCATGTTGGAGGTATAATCGCAAAGTGAAAAGCACATTTCCATGTTCTCCAACCATGCCTCAGCGGCTGCACCTCATAGGGCACCAAAGAACTCCATAAATTTGATCTTCTCGAGTTCATGGTGAACACTACTTGTATTGACCAGAGCGCGCGGTGGAACCTCAGCAAGTGTCGGAACCCTAGCCTCATCTCTATCCAAACGGTTGATCAGTGCCTCGGACATGCGTTGAAAAGATCTGATCATTCCAAACACATCACCAACTGCGATCTGTTCCTGTCCGAGAACCTGCTTGTCTCCCTTGGGTTTAGACCCCTCAGGCATGGATTCTACTGGAGGCGATGTGCCTCCTCCCCTAGCACCTCGTTTTCTACCTCTGTGGCGTCCTCTAACCATTATCACCTGCACGAACAACATTCAACTCGATTAGCAATAGTAAAATCAATCACATCAAAGAAATCCATAGTGATCCCAGGTCACGGGTCGATCGGCTCTAATACCACATGTAACGAACCTCTCGTTCGTCACGACATCAACCTCTCATAACAAGTGAAATATTTTTTTTGTGTGTGTGAGTGTGTACAAGGGTAATAAAGACATTATACTTTGCATCGCAACACGATGACAAACATGACGTCGACAAATGTGACAAAAACATAACGATCTAAGACACACATAAAACATCTGGTAGCAGTGAACAACAATCAACCGATGAAAAATAAGGTTGACTAACCACAACATCAATGATCAATTAAAATTCATTCCATCAACCCTATAATCAATCAACCATGGGTGAGAGTAATCAATACTATAAACAGTCATACATAAACTTTAATTAACCGCGGATTAATAATCTAGTTCTAAATCAATCCATCATCATCAATGGTTGTTAGCGCATTAGAACACCGTTTAAATCACTCATACCAAGTGCAAGAAATCCATGCAACTAGCTAATTCGACAGAGTCCACAATCCTCGATCTCATTACAAAATAATCAAGTTTATAGTGAGGATGAAAAAGTTTAATCAATCTAGATTATCATAATTGTAGTCCTAAATATCAATATTTAGAACAAATTATTTTATCTGGACAGAAGTACAAATAATGCTACAAGTAATGAAAAAGTCTTGTAAGTATCAATCTATATTAACTTAATGTCAATATATATATAGTGTAATTCTATTAAGTACCATTTAATTTAAGAAGTGCCAATTACATTGGTTAATTATGTATTGAAATTAATGTATGTAAAATGATGCTCTCAAATAAGGTAAAATCATCCAATATCCATCCTAAAAATATCTCTTAAGATCACTTGTTAACTTATCAAGAATGACTCTAAGATTCCTTTACCTTCCCAATGAGTTAGTATAGAATAATAACTTAAGGAGACAAGTCTTAAGGCTAGTTCAAGGTTTAAAGTTTATATGTTGAATGATTTTAAATGGTTGATAAATTTACGTAATTAAATCATTCCACATGTAACCACTTTATGACTTAAGATAATTCTGCGTCAAATCACTTCACCCTATTAGGATATTGAATTATAATAATCTCATTAGGCATTAACTAACTTATGGGTATCCATGTAATCTCAGACATGTTATAATATAAAAAGTAAATTATAAAACGTAATCAATATAATTTTGCAAAATTCTCCCCATATCATTAACTCCTTCCAACCATTCTCTAATGAGTATGTATTGCAATAAAAATTTAAAAGAATATTTGTAAAAAAAATTCAGTTAAAGCACGACTGTTAAAACAATTTAATTCCTTTCATCAATTCAACTGTCATAGTATTGTCATAATCACAAAAAGGTGGGTACGTTGGCTGTTTTAGTTACAGCTAGAGTCTCGATTGTTGCAATCGCAAAAGGTGGGTACGCTGGCTATTTTAGTTATAGTTGTGGTCTCATCCTCCATAATTAAATCATTAGAATGAAATAAAAATTTGCTATGCCCTGTCACTCAAGGAATTCAGAAATCAGCCATGAAACTACACTGCCATTTACAGCTTACATTTTGACATCTCTGTCATAGAAAATTGCTTCCATTCTATGATAGGTAAAGGTACTAATCAGAAGCTAAAAGATAATAAAAACGCCATCTTTTACGCTCCATTGTGAATTAGACAGAAGGGAAATAACCAAAATTCGCAATAGAAGGCGTTAACCCAATTGGCAAAATCATGAACAATGGGCTAAATTTTACATTGTCAACGAAAAGATAAAATCCAATTCCATTTCATAAATTCTAACTAATTACTGATAGCAGACTTAATCCGCTCAGAACCCTATGCGCAAATTCTATACACACAAAAGGAAATGGACTGGGAAGTAAATCGTTGTTTAAGATACCGATGGAACTGTCAGTCAAAAGATGTTGGTATCGTTGTAAAAGGTTTAAAGCTCCACAACAGTCAAGAATAAAAAGGGGAGGAGGCCAAGACCATAACCAACACACCGTCAACTGCTACAAGAAGGCACACTAATCATTCGCTACAAGAAAATGCATGGATCAGTCACTACAAGGAAATGAACAGATCATTTGCTACAGGAATGGTTGTTGTGCTTATTCCAGCTAAAGTGTATTGAATCGGAGGAGGCTTCCATGTAATACACATTACACCTTCCTGCGAATTGGGTGAAAATCTATCGTGTGTTCATGGTTCAACAACTAGTGATGACAACAGAATCATGATTTTCTATTGTTGTTATTATTAAAAAAAAATCACCATTAAAAAAATTGAATCACATCAACCTATAGTTTATTTTTTGTCTTGGAGCTTGCATGATTCATGAAAAGAAACTACCCCAAAATTATAAATGGGCGGCACCTGGCAATTAAAACGCTACCTAGATATGTTACATAAACACTAATTGTTGTAATGCAGAATTAAAATTGTAAATGGTTAATATTGGAGATTGGACCAAGCCTTTGTGCAATCAGTAATTCAATGTCAGGATGACTAAGAAAAATGTAGTAAAAAACACTAAGACTTCACTGCAATCCCAAAAATGCAGACAGGTAGGGATTCCATTACAAACGCAAACCAGAATACTTGAAGGAAATCAATCGAGTGGGCGAAGGCTCAAGACAAATTCGTCAATTATTAGTGTGCAGAGATAAAATACGCAGAGAGAAAGGCCATCAAAACAATCACATAGTTAAGTTGTGAGGGAGGTAATGCAACACAGTGCAGGTTCATCCAGCAATATATAAAACGCAGAGATAAACTTATCCGGTGATTATAAATCGTAGAATAAGGAACTTCACCATCATTCAAATTCAAGGTTATTTAAATGCATCAAGGAGCAAGGAAACCATTCAGCTAAGGACAAAAACAGAGGTAGACAGATGAGTTCATCCTTTGCTTCAGCATCCTCGCACAGAAAAGTAGGGTGTTGAGATCCATAGGTCTTTTAACGCTAAGGCAATGACTGTTGATCAAGCTCTTGGTCGACTGCTCAAGCGAAGACTGGCGTGCTAGGGATGAAGGAAAACAATTGCTAGGGTCACATTCATACACCACAAGGCGGTCCCGACATGCATGAGGACGAAGGTCATAGAAATCAATCAACCAATCATTCAGCTAGGATATAAAATTTTAGTCACGAAACTAGAGAATCAGTTTACCTACTTAAAACACATGCAGATCTAAATCATACATCCTACAACATTCTATCATTCAACTGAAAAAGTGTATCATTACATGTTCACCTGCCCCAAGTGTCGTCCGCGCGGTCCATGCAATTCTCGCTCACTGACTGTCGAGACTACACCGGTACCTCCCAGCCAACGCTAGGGGTAATATTCTTCCCCCTTAGTCCCCCAAGCCGCAAAGGTGCCACACACCTATCTAGAGATTACGTCTAGCTCCCATCTCGCCTCGCAAGGCCAAGATACCACTCCTTTCCGAGCTGGGTATCCCAACTCCCCACAACTGAATCAGTCAAGTCACTATTTCTACAACGTAATGTTACACAAACAAAATATCCCCTTTTTCCTTTTCCTTCTTTCTTTTATAGATTTTTGAACCTCCTTTCTTTCCTAAAATCTCATTTAATTAAAGTTTTAAAAATAAATTTCCTAAAATTTTATGTCCGTACAAGTGTCCCTCATCCCCTACATTCCACCATTAATTAATTTATTTATTTAAGTAAATATCTTTATTTCCCTCACCCACCTAGAATTACTCCTAGAATCACTCCTAGGTGTCCCTAGATTCCCTTACAGGTTTTAAAGGCTTTCCCTATTATGAAATTGCTAAATCAGTTTAAAATTAGAAATCTCTTAAATGTGGATTCCTTACTAAGTTGACTTCCCGTTTTTTCCCTTAAGCTCCCCCTTTTCCTTATTATGTTACCTCCTTTCCCTAGTTTCCATTTTTTTATTTTCCCTCTTTCCCTGTTTTATTAGAGGTCAAAATGGCAATAGTGGAATTTAACCCCCTTTTCCCCTTTTTATCCTTAAATTAATATTTTAAAATTATCCAAAAATAAAACCATTCACTCCCCCTTTCTCTTTTAAATTTTAATCCATATA
>JZKD02S2114126.1:54812-80187 GCA_000966675.3 Picea glauca | reverse complement strand
TCACTTAACCTATTTTCCTTATTTTTAGGGTTAACCACTTTCCATAAATATTCCTTCTTGATTTTGTCACCTTATTTTATCATTTCTTATTTTAGGTCACTTTAACTTCTTTGACCTTAGGGGCTTCAAGCCTTCATGCGGGGGTCCTTCATCTTCATAAGGCCCTAACTCTCAAACCATGAGGAGTTATGTGACATTCCACATACCACCAGAAATGGCATAACAAGCACTATCCATCTAGGATAGTTTCACGAACAATTTCCTTGATCTTCATCTCGTTATTCCACATACAAGCATGGGTCCTCCAACCATTCTTCTAGGATAACTCAATCCTCAAAGTTTCTTCCCATGAGGGCTTTCACCATAAGGGGGCCACTTTGGAGTTAATCCATTTGTGCACCTTATCAATCACGATAAGACAATAATGAGTCATCTATACATTTTTCCAACAATGCATCATATACCAATGAAACCACATCGATCCATCTTCATCATGTATTAATGACAACTCATTGATCCATATTCATCTATGCATTCTCATCAAGGACAATACATACTATATTACATCAATCATCAATCAATCAATCCTTTGACATCAATCAATCACTTGACATCAATCAATGACATCAAACAATCAAACCATTGGCATCAATGACAATATGAGACAACATGATCCAACAATTCCCTTCCAGAAGAATAAGTGTTTAAGGTCTGCCCTCATCTTCGTGACTCTCAGATGAGCCATGTAAACTTCTCTATGAGCCTCTCTTAGGACCAACATTCTAAACTCATCATTCGATGACACATAGATCCAACTTTTAAACCTCAATAATCCATCACTATCAAATGAAAATCCCTCAAATCATGGTAACATCATTGTGTTTTGTCCGATAAAACCCTCGACTTGTTTGTACCATTCATCGTCACACTGTAAAGTTAGAATCTTTTCACGTAGATTCGTCTGAAGTGGCAACACTGAAAAGATGCATGGTCTTCGACTCAATGCATCCACCACTCGGTTCAATGTAACTTTTATGTAAGTAATCTCGAAGTCGTATTCGCTAAGCAATTCTGACCAACTTTGTTGTTGCGCGTTCAGGTCGCTTTGCGTAAATATGTGTTGTAGTCCACAATGGTTGGTTTTCAGTTCAAATTTTCATCCAACAAGGGAGTGTCTCCATACCTTCAAGGCATATATGATGGCTAATAACTCTAAATCGTGCGTCGCGTAATTCTCCTCATGCCTTATCAGTTTCCTCAAAAAGTAAGTGATCACTCATTCGTCTTGCATCAAGACTCCGCCTAAGCCTTCCTTGGATGCATCAGTGCATACCAAGAAGTCTACATCCATGTCAGGGACCTTTAGTATCGGTGTGGTTGTCAAAAATTCCTTGAGCGTCTGAAACGCTTCCACGCATTTCAGTCCAAACAAACTTCTTATTCTTCTTCTACAACTCCATGATCAGATTGGCTACCTTCGAAAATCCCTCGATGAACCATCGATACTATCCTACTAGACCCATGAAGATATGCACTTCTGGGACATTCGTAGGCGTAGGCCATTCCATAATAGCCTCAACCTTGGCTGGATCCACGACGATGCCTTTGCCGAAGATGAGATGACCTAAGTAGTGAATCTTCAATTGATAAAATGAGCATTTGGACAACTTCCCATACAATTTGTGCTCTTGCAGACACAGTAGTACCAAGCGTAAGTGCTCATCATGCTACTTCATCATCCGAGAGTAGATCAAAATATCGTCAATGAATACTTAGATGAACTTGTCCAAGTACTCACAGAACACCTCGTTCATGAAACTCATAAATACCCCTGGGGCGTTTGTCAGTCCAAATGGTAAAACAGTAAACTCGTAATGTCCAAACTTTGTCTTAAAGGTAGTCTTACGGACATCATCCTCCTTGATCCGTAACTAGTGACACCCTGATCTCAAATCGATCTTGGAGAACATCGTCGCACCCTTCATTTGATTGAACAGATAATCAATTCTCGGCAATGGATATTGATTCTTGATCATATCCTTGTTCAGTTGATGGTAGTCAATGCAAAGCCTCCACGATCCGTCCTCCTTTCGTATGAAAATAACAAGTGCACCCCAATGGAATCTCAGGGAAACTCCCTGGTTCCATCCTACAATCACATGTCTCTATCCCTCATCATTGATCAAGCTCAATCCATTTGTCTTACAATTGAGTATCACCTCATGCGATTCCAACCAGTCCATACCAATCACAATGTCCTAAGATCCTAAGATCATGATGTATAGGTTGGCCCTTGTGGCAAACTCTCCCAGGTTAAGGACACAACCCGTAACCTTTCCTCCAAACTTTTGTTTGGCTCCTAAAGCCATCTCCATGAAGATAAACTCGTGTTGTTCGACTGTCTTTTCCTTAATCCTTTTTAGCACTGCATCGGAAATGAAACTCTTGGTAGCACCGTGATCTATCAAAATACTAAGAGTCTAGTTAGCGACGGTGCCTATTGTCTTGAGCATAGTCAACTAGTGCTCTGCTTGGTGGTTATTCACCACTACATGAATCCGATGGGCCTTGCCCATATCTTCCATGGTAGTGGGTCTGGCTGATCGAGATGCTCTGGTCCTCTCCACAGGGAATTTACGCTGGTAGTTTCGCTCCCGACACATCCAACACCCAATCTTCGACCTAGTAGTCCTGGTACCTGAAGTAGAATATGGCGGCCCACTGGCCTAGAACGCTGATCTATTCTGCTAAACAGGCCTAAACTACTACTTCTGTGAGAAACGTGGTTGTTGATGCTATGGTCCCCCATAAGGTGTTCGTTGCTGAGGCGTCGGTTGTCGGGGTGTAGTGAAAGTGGATCCCCTCTGGAAGCCACGATATCCCAACATATGTCTGGTTGGTGTCTAGTGCTACTGTGCTCCAGATGATGCTTGCCCTGTTGGTCTCGTTGGAGTCCTAGTCTGACCCCCTTTGATAATCTCTTCCTCTGCTATGAGGGCCTTCTAGACAACATCATGCAAGGTTTGAGGCATCAAAATCCTAACCTTTGCACGCAGGCTTCCGTTAAGGCCAAACATGAACCCGTTGACCTTAAGTTTCTCAGTGTTAAGGTGCATAACATACCATAGTATCTCCATAAAATGGGTCTCGTACTTGGGCATCGTACGACCTCCCGGTCATAAGGCGTTGAACTCATTGAGATGATGCAACCAGCTAGTTGATGATGACACTTGTATGTAAACAAAATATTGTTTTATTTATTGCAGGAGGACAAATGGAAAATCCATGTTAAATTAAGTTGACCATGACTCGATGAGTTGGGAACATGTTAGAACTACGTATGGGTTGATTTTTACAAGTGGAAAATCAGTGATTTGGCCATTGGTAGCCCCTGAAAATCAGGGATTTAGAAAGCTGTGAAAATTTCCAAGGGAGGGAAAAATACCTAGGCAAAAATATTGTTGGATAAATAGCATATGTGAGGAGGCATGACACTAACTAGTATGTTGGGGAAAATAGGATCTATTGCTTGTTGTTATTGAACACTACTTGTTGAGTGTGAGGCAAGGAGCAGAGCGCTGAAGCTGAACGAAATTGCTTGGAAGGAGTGCTGAGTTAGCCCTCATGGATTCATGGTCAGGCTAGGGGGTGAACTGGGCAAGTTATTTGGCTTCCCTATTCTACGGTTGGGAGGAACATGGTTGTTCCCTTTGTCTTTCAGTGTATTACTTCAGATATGTTATTTCTGTCCCTTCTCTGGATGAATGTTATATAAATCGATATTTGATAGACTACAATCTGTAAATTCTGGTTAGGGTTGTTGTTATGGATAAAACTCTAGTTGAATGTTGTTGAACTCTATATTTGATCAAAGGAAACTTCTAGATTACTTCTAGGTGAATGTTGTGTTATTGGGTATACTAGCTGAAAGGATATGTTGGCACTGTAACTTTGATTCCTATATGATGAGATAAAAACTATAGAATAAGATTCACCTTATAATTGTAATTACCGTGAAAAACTAACTACAAGTGAAATGTGAATGGAATCAGATCATAGAGACACACAGGTCTGCTTATGTGCATGCCGATAACTTTATACAAAATCATGGTAACGGAAAATCATTCATGTATCTATTAAACTATAACTCAAATAGAAGTTATGTATGATGGAAATTTAAGATCTGTATACACATATGTATATATATGGGAGTATATGTTCATAATTCCATATATATATATATATATATATATATTACAATTTTAAAATAATAGTACATATACACGTATATATAGAATAAGCATGTGAATTGTAGAAAATTCCATTTTAGGAAACTTTTGTATATGTATACATATAGGTAAAAATTCATAATAAAATGGGAGGCGATTGGGTCTAGCAACCATACATAAATTCTGGAATTAAATCTGAAAGAAAGATATTGTCAACAACTACAAAGATCTGTGGCTAAGTGCGAGAGGTGCAAGGGCCAATAAATCAAAATTCTAGCCTGGAATCCCGTAAATGGAATATACATTTATTTGGAAATTTCGCAATCTCTATTGACCAAGAAGCATGACATCCTGACAGTAATGAAAATAAAGAGCTAAATATCATTTCGATTCCTATAACGACCCTGGAAATTTAAGAACAATATGTAAAATCTTTGAAATACCATAGACTCTCAACCTAGAAATTTAAGAACAATATGTAAAATCTTTGAAATACCATAGACTCTCAACCCAAAAATTTAAGTATAATAAGTATTTGCGTATTCGACAGTAGCCAGGACCATTCATCCAGTCTATAGCCTTAATTATATCTTACACAGTGTGCCAATAGGAAATGGACCAATTGGTTTCTTATAGTAAAATCAACTTCAATTTATTCGTCACAGAGTTAAGGGTACAACCCTTAGGGCCTCTCCGTTAAATATAAAAAGAAAACCAAGTAAGAAACTAATTGTGTGCCATAAAAGTTTGGCATTTCTACCCACGATGACTATATCTGAATTGAAGTACTCAGTGGAGGTTGTAAGGGTTTGAAGTGCTAAATTAGAACCTGATTACCTTTTCTTTACATGGCACGACTCCGAGTCGAAGACATGTGGGTATGCAATCCCTGTGAGGAAGCACAACAGTAAGAAAATGAGAAAACATTGGAACTCTAAAAACATGTTAGATTAAGGAAAATCTAAAACAACCTTTATGCTACGAAAAAACTTGAATATGCATCATTACTTAAGTTATGGTCTAAGTCAGACAGATCGTCATGCAGTTGGGGAGGACACCCATAGAATGGAAGGGAAGGTGGGTCGAGATCAAACTGATGGGTACTTCGCAAAAACATCAGGAGGTCACATCATTAGATGGATGCAAACAATTCATTAACAATTATTAAGGAACTATAAATTTTAAAATGACGTAAAACCATACAAATATCATACTCTACCTAAATAGTATGAAAATACTGAAATGTGAAAATATGAGACTTCACCCTTGCCCTGTAATAACCGCTATGGATGAATGAGTGACAATAATACAAAAAATGAGAGAGTTAATAAAATTTGAGATATTGGGAAGCCAATTATCGTAGAACGCTCATAGGATAACCCTAATCTCTGAAATGTAAAAGGAAACTAAGTTATATTACAGAAAATATATCAGGAGTGTCAGGGAACTATAAATACTCAGTACTTTGAAAAATAAGATTTGGTCACACCGAAAACCCAGTAACAATCGGTAGAAAATGACTGATGATTTTTTTTTATTTAAACACATAGTTATAGTTTTAGTTAGGGTAATAATACATAGAGAACCCCATATATATTAAACCACTCAGGATTAAAGGGGAGTCTTCATAGAATACAAAAGAAAAGAAATTATGAAATGACAGGCTCGATATTAATCGAATCCTAACCCCAGAACCTTACAACAAGTTTCAAGCCTTTACGAAGGTTTTCACACAGTTGGAAAGATACATGTAAAATCCTTATATACTTCTAGACAAGGCAACTTCATAGGTTAACGAAGTAATGAGGATAGAGTACATTTAAATTTCAAATTCTACAACTAGGGTCTCTGGATGCACTCCAATATCAATGAGAGTCTAGTATTCTATGGTTGATTGTTCATTTGGGCTGAGAATCACAGTGGTCATGTGACCGAACCCTATATTCACACCAAACTATGATGTGACCAAGAAACAATACTGGAAAGAAAATGTTCCCGAAGGTCATAGTTACAGATGAGTAAAGGACACAGGCCGACGCCATTTGACCGAACTGAGGTGGCGATAGCACAATGGGAACAGAGGCCAAACATTAACCTTGGGAGTAAGCCACCAGACCTCTAATTAATATCACAGGGTTGGTGTTTAAGTCTTGCCAATGTGCTCCTGCCACTCTACTTAAATGCTCAGTTATGAAGGGGATTAAGTGTAGACAAGTTAGGTTTAGACCATGCCCTTTAGTCATTCTGGTCATGATTGGACCCTTAACCCTAGCCCCATAAATACCTGTACACTGTTAGCTAGTTTGTGTTCCACCGAATTCATAACCATGTCCCTTGTGCTAAACGCTTAATCCCTAAGTTTTAGTGCTAGCTTAAAGAAAGCACCATGACATATAGGTATGACTATATTATTATGACTTAGGTGGTATATGATGGAAATTCACACAACTCGGGAAATGATCCTTTAGGGTAAAGAGTCAATGTTATAGGTTTTCGCACAAGCATAGTATTAAGATGGGAGTGTTAGGATTCAAATTCTAAATGTATATTACAGTATAGATAGACATATATTTATGTATTTAATATCTATGGGCACAATATATGTGTTGAATAAAGGTACCATAAAGTTATAGAGAATGATCCTTTATAAAGTTGATTGTTACCTTGTAATGGTAGAATTTAAATCTGTAATCATGATGAACATTACTACTCCTTCGTTATAAAGTTTTATAAGTGAAAATGGAGGTTAATACCCCTTAAGATTTTTTATTTTTTTTATGGAAAATTACAGGTATATTACACAACGTATCGACAAGCCTGCAATTAAATCCTTATTAATCATTGTATTTCATTACAAGTATGCAGTTGAAAAATCCTGTGACTCAAACATTAATATTTATTATACAACCCAAATCATGACCCGAAATCAAAGGTGTGTCCAAAATTACACAAGTCATGTGTTAAAGTATTCCAATAGTGAATGTCGTTACAATATTTTGATTCATTTGTTAATAGGAATTGGGATGGAACTTTTTACAACAAGATAATCTAGGCTGGAACCGAGAGCTTCGTTGTTAGAACCTGGAATGATAATTCTTGAGAATTCTGTAAAGGACATAGAGTACCTTTTGTATGAGAGGATTCCTAGAATCCGAAACTTTCAGATGGTCCAACCCTGTAAGGGGACCAAGAAATTTCAATTAGTAAAGTTACTAATGAATAATTGAATTTCTTATATGGAAGAAAAAGTTTAATTTTCAAGATAATTTGATTATAAAGAGACAAGTACATGAAAGTTTTGAATTACACTTAACTTGAGGCCATAGTATAGGTCGTCTTCCCTCTGCACAATAGACAAATTCATCCACAGAAAGGAAGGGGGAAGTGGGCCAAAATCGACCTAATGGGTACCCTCACAAAAAAACCAGGGGTCCCACCATTAGGTCACGATAAACAATTCTTTAAACATAAATACCAGAAGGAGATTGTAACGAACCTCCCATTCATCACGACATCAACCTCTCATAAAAGGTGCAATATTTTTTTTGTGTGTGTGAGGGTGTACAAGGGTAATAAAGACATTGTACTTTGCATCACAACACAATGACGAACATGACATCGACAACTGTGACAACAACATAACGACCTAAGATGCACATCCAACATCTGGTAGCAGTGAATGACAATCAATCGATGAAAAATAACGCTAACTAACCATAACATCAACGATCAATTAAAATGCATTCCATCAACCCTATAATCAATCAACCATGGGCGAGAGTAATCAATACTTTCAACAATCATACATAAACTTTAATTAACCACGCATTAATCATCTAGTTCTAAATCAATCCATCATCATCAATAGTTGTTAGCGCATTAGAACAAAGTTTAAATCACTCATACCAGGTGCAAGAAATCCATGCAACTAGCTAATTCGACAGAGTCCACGATCCTCGATCTCATCAGAGAATAATCAAGTTTACAGTGAGGATGAAAATTTTTAATCAATCTAGATTATAATAATTGCAGTCCTAAATATCAATATTTAGAACAAATTATTTTATCTGAACATAAGTACAAATAATGCTAAAAGTAATGAAAAAGTCTTGTAAGTATCAGTCTATATTAAATTAATGTCAATATATATAGTGTAATTCTATTAAGTACCATTTAATTTAAGAAGTGTCAATTACATTTACATTGGTTAATTATATACTAAAATTAATGTATGTAAAATGATGCTCTCAAATAAGGTAAAATCATCCAATATCCATCCTAAAATAATCTCTTAAGATCACTTGTTAACTTATCAAGAATGACTCTAAGATTCCTTTACCTTCCCAATGAGTTAGTATAGCATCATAACTTAAGGAGACAAGTCTTAAGGCTAGTTCAAGGTTTAAGGTTTATATGTTGAATGATTTAAAATGGTTGATAAATTTACGTAATTAAATCATTCCACATGTAACCACTTTATGACATAAGATAATTCTACGTCAAATCACTTCACCCCATTAACATATTGAATTATAATAATCTCATTAGAAATTAACTAACTTATGGGTATCCATGTAATCTCAGGCATGTTATAATCTAAAAAGTAAATTATCAAACGTAAAAATTCTCCCCATATCATTAAGACCTTCCAACCATTCTCTAATGAGTATGTATTGCAATCAAAATTTAATAGAAAATTTGTAAAACAAATTTAGTTAAAGCACGTCTGTTAAAACAATTTAATTCCTTTCATCAATTCAATTGTCATAGTATTGTTATAATCACAAACAGGTGGGTACGCTGGCTGTTTTAGTTATAGCTGGAGTCTTGATTGTTGCAATCGCAAAAGGTGGGTATGCTAGCTGTTTTAGTTATAGCTGTGGTCTCATCCCCCATCATTAAAGCATTAGACTGAAATAAAAATTTGCCATGCCCTGTCACTCAGGAAATTCAGAAATCAGCCAGGAAACCACACTGCCATTTACCGCTTACATTTTGACATCTCTGTCATAGCAAATTGCTTCCGCTCTAAGGTAGGTAAAGGTACTAATCAGAAGTTAAAAGACAATAAAAACGACATCTTTTACGCTCCATTGTGAATTAGACAGAAGGGAAATAACCAAAATTCACAATAGAAGGCGTTAACCCAATTGGCAAAATCATGAGCAATGGGCTAAATTTAACATTGTCAGCCAAAAGATAAAAGCCGATTCCATTTCATAAATTCTAACTAATTACTGACAGCAAACTTAATCTGCTCAGAACCCTATGCGCAAATTCTATACACACAAAAGGAAATGGACTGGGAAGTAAATCGTTGTTTAAGATACCGGTGGAATTGTGAGTCAAAAGATGTTGGTATCATTGTAAAAGGTTAAAAGATCCATGCCATTCAAGAGTAAAAAGGGGAGGATGCCAAGACCACCACCACAACACCGTCAACTTCTACAGGAAGGCACACTGATCATTCGCTACAGGGAAACGCACAGATCGTTCGCTACAGGAATGGTTGTTGTGCTTATTCCAACCAAAGTGTGTTGAATAAGAGGAGGCTTCCATCTAATACACATTACACCTTCCTGTGAATTGGGTGCAAATCTACCGTGTGTTCATGGTTCACCGACTAGTGATGACAACAGAATCATGATTTTCTATTGTTGTTATTATTAAAAAAAAATCGCCATTAATAAAATTGAATCGCGTCAACCTATAGTTTTTTTTTTGTCTTGGAGCTTGCATGATTCATGAAAAGAAACTACCCCAGAATTATGAATGGGCGGCACCTGGAAATTAAATCACTACCTCAGATATGTTACAGAAACACTAATTGTTGTAATGCAGAATTAAAAATTGTAAATGGTTAATATTGGAGATCAGACCAAGCCTTTGTGCAATCAGTAATTTGATGTTAGGATGACTAAGAAAAACACAGTCAAAAACACCGAGACTTCACCGATATCCCAAAAATGCAGACAGGCAGGGATTCCATTACAAACGCAGACCAGAATACTTGAAAGCAATCAATCGAGTGGGCGAAGGCTCAAGAGAAATTCGTCAATTATTAGCGTGCAAAGATAAAATATGTAGAGAGAAAGGCCATCAAAACAATCACAGAGTTAAGTTGTGAGGGGGGTAATGCAACACAGTGCGAGTTCATCTAGCAATATATAAAACGTAGAGATAAACTTATCCGACGATTATAAATCGCAGAATAAGGAACTTCCCATCATCCAAATTCAAGGTTATTTAAACACGTCAAGGAGCAAGGAAACCATTCATCCAAGCACAACAACAGAGGTAGGTGGATGAGTTTGTCCTTTTCTTCACCATCCTCACACAGAAAAGTAGGGCGTTGAGATCCATAGGTCTTTTAACGCTAAGGCGATGATCATAGATCAAACTCCTGGCCGACTACTCAGGCAAGGACTGGCATGCTAGGGATGAAGGAAAACAATTGCTAGGGTCACAGTCAAACACCACAAGGTGGTCACAACATGCGGGAGGACGAAAGTCACAGAAATCAATCAACCAATCATTCAGCTAGGCTATAAAATTTCGGTCACGAAATTAGACAATCAATTTACCTACTTAAAACACATGCAGATCTAAATCATACATCTTACAAAATTCTATCATTCAACTGAAAAAGCATACCATTGCCTGTTCACCTGCCCCAAGTGTCATCTGTGGGCACCATGCAACTCCTGCTCGCCGACCGTCGTGACTACACCGATACCTCCCAGCCAACGCTCGGGGTACTCTTCTTCCCCCTTATCCCCACGAGCCGTAAAGGGGCCACACACCTATCTAGAGATTACATTTATCTCCCAGATCGCCTCGCAAGGCCGATCTACCACTCCTCTCCGAGCTGGGTATCTAAACTCCCCACAAGTGAATCAGTCAAGTCACTATTTCTGCAGCGTAACGTTACACAAACAGAAGATCCCCTTCTTCCTTCTCCTCCCTTTCTTTTATAGAGTTTCGAACCTCCTTTATTTCCTAAAATCTCATTTAATTAAAGTTTTAAAAATAAATTTTCTAAAATTTCATGTCCGTACGTACCAGTGTCCCTCATCCCCTACATTCCTCCATTAATTAATTAATTTATTTAAGTAAATATCTTTATTTCCCTCATCCACCTAGAGTTACTGCTAGAATCACTCCTAGGTGTCCCTAGATTCCCTTACAGGTTTTAAAGGCTTTCCCTATTATGAAATTGCTAAATCAATTTAAAATTAGAAAGCTCTTAAATTTGGATTCCTTACTAAGTTGACTTCCCGCTTTTTCCCTTAAGTTCCCCCTTTTCCTTATTTTGTTACCTCCTTTCCCTAATTTCCATTTTTTTATTTTCCCTCTTTCCCATTTGTATCCTTATATTAATATTTTAAAATTATACAAAAAAAAAACCATTCATTCCCCCTTTTTCTTTTAAATTTTAAACCACAGAAATATATATATATATATATATATATATATATATATATATATATATATGTATGTATGTATGTATGTATGTATATATATATATATATGTGTATATTTTTGTGAATAACTTAAATTTCTTATTCCCCCTTTTATTACAAGCTTTTAACTAAGGTTATAATTATTAATTATGTGTTTTTTATTTTTTAAATATTATTACCTTATTTTAATTTATCTTTTTATTTTTTATTATTTTTTTTTTTAAGGTAGACAAAATTTACCCCTAGCAAAATTTTAGACTTAGAACTTAGATTTGTACTGGGCAACATTTAATTAGGGAAATTGTTTTTAAAAATTCTTAACTCGTTATTGTCTTAGGGCCATTTAGGTTCATCCTCTATCATCAACAATGTGACGTGCTGATCGCGACTCACCCTACCCTCGGCGGTACGGTCGCACCTACCAGGATCTCCTAGTTCTCGGCCCAAAGAGTATTCAACTCTCCAACTCCCTCGGGAGTCTTTACCCACAGTTACTTCCGACGATCCTCCCTTCTTTAGATAACGAAGGATCGGTTCTCGCGGCTTCGCGAATTCCGCAACAAGGAACTGGACTCTCAGAGTCCGAGACCCGATAGTTCTGGTCAACGTTGACTCTTTCTCGGTATATCGGGACCTCGCGCTATCGTGACTTGCGACTAGCGTCTCTATGCCACCGAGTTCTCAACCTCCGAGACTCGAAGTGTCGAGATGCCGATGACTCGGAATCTCGTGACCTCGCTCACTCGTCACTTTCGGTGTCAGACTTTGAGGCCTCCAACTCCGGAGATCCGATATCCCGAGGTCACCTGTCACATCATCAAATCCCGACGTACACCATGCAAAACATTCTGAGACGTCGTGTTTTGCATTCTCGTGACATCACTCTACGAGAAATAGGAATCTTTCGTCGCGAACTCCCAATACATCTGACCCACAAGTCAGGTCGCAATCTTAGTGATTCTCCACGACGATTCAAGTCGTCGATTCTCTTCCTCTTGAAGAGTTTCTCCGTTCACCACCTTTGTTCTGTATGAACTCCACTCGGTTCTGTTTCCACAATGGAACAAGGAGTTATCCCTCCTGAGATTTTACTAACTCAGACTTCTACAGGGATTTCTCGAACACACTCCCTGTGTCCAATCTTCGACTACTTCCACCGGCGATGAAGTCTTCTGGGTCCCGTGCATTTACCCTTGCAACAACCTCTCCCTTTCCTTCTCAGACTTGCTACTGAGACTTCGCATCCAACTTGCGCTCACCCGCAAGGTTCGAACAACCCAAAAACGACTCAAGGAAAAAGAGAACAAAAGTTCAAATACTTAGCCTTCTTAACGCACTCTATGCAGAGGTATTCAACTGCACTCGAAGCAGGAATCTCCTAGCTTAAGCAGACAAACAATTGAAACTCATTCACTCATTCTCTCAGGTTTCGAACCTGATATGCTATCACATATGCAGCATATAAAAGATACGCATAAAAGGAAGCAAGTAAGCAAAAGCATAACATCAATAACACAAAAGTATCAAACACATCCATGGGAATTGAATCAAAATTTTTCTATTAATTCAATAGTTGTACATGGAGTTCTTCACAAGCTCTCTGCGCTCCTCTCCTCTTGCTCCTATGTGAATGAGAATGATGATTCTCAACAATACAACGGAGGGTGCCTATATTCTGTTTTCCCTCTCGAAAGCTAAACTGTCTAATCTACAATAAATTTCTATCTAACAGCCTTAATAGTATTTAATGCCTTCCTATATATAACATAATACAAGTGTGCCCGGCTTTGAATGCCTTTCGATAAACGACGGCGCAACAATACCAAGGTAGAATTCAAAATCTGAAGTTTGCTGGCTTGTCCAGCTGTCTTTCTTTCTCCATATGCTGGCTCGCTTTATGAGTGAGCGATGCTCCTGCATCATACTCCTCGGCTCGAAACATTTCATGGGCTCCTGCTCATGAGCTCCTGTACAGTCTGCCCATGCTTCAGTATAACTGCCTCATTCTCCCAGCTGACATCCTCCACTGGGTGGTTCTTCCATTTCACCAGGTATTCAAAGTATTTCTTTCTCCTGGTCTTCTTACCGGCTCTTTTATCCCGTATGCACTCCATCTGTGGCTTCTGTGCAACTGGTAACTGTTTTTGCCACTCGATCACTGGTTCCTCAGTTCCAGTCTCTGCTTCATCAGCCCTGTAGGGGTATAAGTCCGAAATGTTGAAAATCAGGGATATCCCGATGCCCTCTGGCAACTCAAGCTCATATGCATTCTCGCCAAATTTCTTTAGAATTCGACACGGCCCAATCTTCTTCATCTTGAGCTTGTTGTATGTTCCCCTTGGGAACCTTTCCTTCCTCAAATGCGCTAGAAACATATCCCCAACTTCGAACCGAAGCTGTCTCTTTATTTGATCGTCTCTACGCTTATATTCCTGATTCGTCTTCTGCAGCCGCTGCTTCACCTGTGCATGAAGTTCGTGCATCGCCTCTGCGAACTCCTCAGCTTTTGCGCTGCTAGTCTCAGCCTGTTCTGACTCCCTAAGCTCATATACTCCTTGCGGCTGTGTCCCATATAGAATCTGAAATGGGCTCTTACCTGTACTTCGATTCACCGAATCGTTGTACGCAAATTCCGCCTGTGGTAGGATCTGATCCCAACTGGTGTGATGCTCTGTCACTAGACTCCTTAACAGATCTCCTAAGATCCTATTGACCACTTCGGTCTACCCATCTGTCTGCGGATGGTAAGAAGAACTGAATGCTAAGTCAGTCCCCAGTTTCCTCCATAACGTCCTCCAAAAATGACCTATGAACTTGGTATCCCGATCCGAGACTATGCTTCTCGGTAATCCATGCAATCTTACAATTTCCTTGAAGAACAAATTGGCGATGTGGGTCGCATCGCTCGTCTTATGGCACGAAATGAAATGCGCCATATTCGAGAATCTGTCCACCACTACAAAAATGGAATCAACTCCTCGCTGAGTTCTCGGCAATCGCAAAACAAAGTCCATACGAATGGCTTCCCATGGCCTTTCTGGTATAGGCAACGGCTGATAGAACCCTGTGTTCTGTTTTTGGCCTTTTGCATGTTGGCATATCTGACACCTGTCAACAAACCATTTTACATCTGCCCGCATGCCAGGCCAATAATATGACTCACTCAACTTGGCGAAAGTTTTGTCATGCTCGAAATGACCTGCTAAGCCTCCGCTGTGCTTCTCCTTTACCAAATTCTCTCTCATAGAGCAATCTGGAATGCACAATTGATTGCCTTTGAACAACAATCCATCCTAGATCAGGTAATCAATCCACGGACTCCTATCCCTGAGAACTGGGTTCTTGGCTGCCTCATATGCTTCGCCAAAATCAACATCACCTGCATACATATCTTTCAGGTTTTCAAAACCCAAAGTCTTGACCCTGAACTCCTGTAGCAACAAACATTTTTGGCTCAAGGCGTCTGCTACCTTGTTTGCAGTCCCTAAAATGTGCTTGATCATGAATCTGAAATTTTGCATGTATTCTACCCACTTCGCATGCTTCTGGTTCAACTTCTCCTGCTGACTCACGAATTGCAGTGCATGATTATCGCTGTATAAAATGAACTCCTTGGGTATCAGATAGTGCCTCCACTTATTCAATGTCTGGATAATGGAATAGAATTCTTTGTCGTACGTGGAGTACTTCAACTTTGCATCATCCAACTTCTCGCTGTAATATGCAACAGGTCTATCATCCTGGCTTAGAACCCCTCCAACAACATACCCACTGGCATCACATTTCACTTGGAAGGTTTTCTGAAAATCAGGAAGCACTAATACTGGTTGTTCAGTTATCTTATGCTTCAACAAATTGAAGCTCTTCTCAGCCTCGGCGGTCCACTGAAAAACTTTATGCCACTTTTTCATAGTGTCCATCATGGCGGCACTGATTCCACTAAATTTCCGAATGATTTTTCTGTAGAAGCTTGCCAACCCATGGAAGCTCCTCACCTCGAAAACATTCCTCGGCGATGGCCAATTCCTGATTACGTTCACCTTCTCAGGATCCATCTTCAAATCATTAGCCGAAATAACGAATCCCAGATATATGAGTTCTGTCTGCATGAACGAGCATTTCTTTAAATTTATCAGCAGCTTCTCCTGTTGCAGTCTTCTCATCACTATGGCCAAATGCCTCAAGTGTTCTTCCCTGGTTTTACTGAAGATCAGTATATCGTCCAGGTACACCACCACAAATTTGCCAATGAATTCCTGCAGGACTTCATTCATCAGCCTCATAAAAGTGTTGGGTGCATTCATCAACCCAAACGGCATGACCAACCATTCGTACAAACCCTCGTTTGTCTTGAACGCTATCTTCCATTCATCTCCCTCTCTCATCCGGATCTGATGATATCCACTCTTGAGGTCTATCTTTGAAAAATAATTTGCCCCACTTAGGCAATCCATCAATTCGTCCATCCTCGGCAATGGAAACCTGTACCCGATGGTGATCTTGTTTATCGCCCTGGAGTCTGTACACATCCTCTAGCCTCCATCCTTCTTTGGACTCAGTACTGTCGAAACAACACACGGACTATGACTCTCTCTCACTAGTCCCTTATCCTGCAGATCCTGTACCTGCCTTCTGACTTCCTCGTTCTCCTGAGGTGTCAACCTGTACAATGCCTTGTTTGGAAAACTTGCTCCGGGTATGAGGTCAATGTGGTGAGTCACACTCCTCATTGGTGGCAACGAACGAGGTAGTTCGCCCACAATGATGTCAGCAAACTCTCCCAGTAATTGTTGAACCTCCTCCGGCAAGTCGTCCACCCTTGTGTTTGTCAGGACAATTCTCGGCTTCCTGAAAACAAAGAACTATGGATCCTCGTCCTTCTCCAACTCTGTGAGAAGTTCTTTCCCACTCATGAGAAGTATTGTGCTGCTTACCTCGGGCTTTACTTCCTGATATTTTTCTTTTATCGGAAGCAACCTATGGAGTCTCCCATCCTTCTCCAAGGTGTATGTGTTCATCCTCCCATCATGAACAACATTTCTATCATACTGCCTTGGTCTACCCAGCAGTATGTGGCATACATCCATGGGAATGACGTCACACAAAATCTCGTCATGATAATTCCCAATTTTAAATTTAACGAAGCACTGTTTAGGGACACTTACCCGGTGTCCTTTTTGTAACCATGAGATATATGGACTCGGGTGCTTAGTTGTTTCCAGCTCCAGCTTTTCGACCATCTCAGCTGCAATGAGATTATCAGTGCTCTCGCTGTCAATGATGACTTTGCATTTTCGGTTCTTGGCTGTGCAAGCCGTCCTGAACAGTCTGCTCCTCTACACTGAGTTGTCCACCTCTTTCTCAGGTGTCAAAAGGATCTTATGCATCCCAAGCGATCTTCCGTTGTCAGCATCTTCTGACTCAACATCGCGTCTCTGTGCCTCAGTGATGTGAGTTCTTCCTCCGACCATTTTTCTCTCTGGACAGTCCACGGCTTTATGATCGTCTTTTCCACACGTGAAACATGTGATCACTCCTCCTCTGCCTCTTCCTCTACCTCGGGTACGAGGAAATGTATTTGCATCAGCATAATTTCCCTGCTAAACTGGTTGCTGTCTCCTCGGCTCAGAATTCTATTGCTTTTGCTGTGAGGTTCCACCTCTTTCAGCTTTTCCCTGAGGTCTTTTCCAATCCTCCTTGGGCTTTTGAATTTCTTTCTGGGCAACCGCCTTGCCTCTAGACTGGCTTCTTCCTCGCCCTCACTGTCCCTTCTTGCAGCTCAGCTTTTCTTCGGCTTTCAGAGCCATTTGGTACGCATCCTCAACTGTGCGGATGGTAACCATTCTTAATTCGTCCTGAATGTCATACCTAAGACCATTCAGATACCTTGCTACCTTTTCGTCATCACTTTCCCGATGACAAGCTCGAATGTTGAGCCTGTAAAATTCTTCGGTGTACTCCTTCACCGTCATCAAATTCTTCCTCAGGTTCTACATGCGCCTGAACAGAGTGATCTGGTAGTCTCTCGGAATAAATTTCGCCTTCATCTTGGCGATCATCCGATCCCAGCTCTTGATTTTCTGTTTGCCTTTGGAACGCCTGTCTTCCTATAGCTCGTCCCACCATAAGGCCGCATGTCCCTTCAGCTTGGTGATAGCATATCTTACCTTCTTGTCCTCTTCGATATCCTCATAATCGAAGTAGGTGTCGAGCGCTCGGATCCAATCCAACAGCTCTTCTGTGTTTAGACTTCCCTCATAAATGGGAATGTCCATCTTCGTCTTCGAGCTCATCCTCGAAATGGCTTTGATCAACCTCTCTGTCGAGGCATCTTCTGCTGAGATTTCTTCGGCATCATGTCCAGCTTCCTCTTCAATCTCAGGATCACTGAACTCTCCCGCGTTGGCTCCACGCCTCTGGGTGGTCTCCATATCTTTGAGTCTCTCCCTGAGATCTCGTATCTGACGCTCCATCTCTGGATTCCCTGCTAGATTCCCTAGCTACCTGCCTCTCCTTCAGGCATCCCTGTCCTCACGATCAGGAGACTGCCTCTCTCTTCTCGGCAGCATTATGTACCCACTTCTCTCTGTTATCTGAACAAAGAGAACTCCAACTCAAGCTCTGATACCACCTGATCGCGACTCACCCTACCCTCGGCGGTACGGTTGCACCTACCAGGATCTCCTAGTTCTCGACCCAAAGAGTATTCAACTCTCCAACTCCCTCGGGAGTCTTTACCCACAGTTACTTCCGATGATCCTCCCTTCTTTAGATAACGAAGGATCGGTTCTCGCGGCTTCGCGAATTCCGCAACAGGGAACTGGACTCTCGGACTCCGAGACCCGATACTTCTGGTCAACGTTGACTCTTTCTCGGTATATCGAGACCTCGTGCTATCGTGACTCGCGACTAGCGTCTCTATGCACCAAGTTCTCAACCTCCAAGACCCGAAGTGCCAAGATGCCGATGACTTGAAATCTCGCGACCTTGCTCACTCATCACTTCCGGGGTCAGACTTTGAGGCCTCCAACTCCCGAGATCCGATATCCCGCGGTCACCTGTCACATCATCAAATCCAATGTACACCATGCAAAACATTTCGAGACGTCGTGTTTCGCATTCTCGTGACCTCACTCTATGAGAAACAGGAATCTTCCGTTGCAAACTCCCGATACATCTGACCCACAATTCAGGTCGCGATCTTAGTGATTCTCCACGACGATTCAAGTCGTCGATTCTCTTCCTCTTGAAGAGTTTCTCCATTCACCACCTTTGTTCTGTATGAACTCCACTCGGTTCTGTTTCCACAATGGAACAAGGATTTATCCCTCCTGAGCTTTTACTAACTCAGACTTCTACAGGGATTTCTCGAACACACTCCCTGTGTCCGATCTTCGACTACTTCCACTAGCGATGAAGTCTTCTGGGTCCCGTGCATTTACCCTTGCAACAACCTTGCCCTTTCCTTCTCAGACTTTCTACTGAGACTTCGCGTCCAACCTGCGCTCACCCGCAAGGTTCGAACAACCCAAAAACGACTCAAGGCAAAAGAGAACAGAAGTTCAACTACTTATCCTTCTCAACGCACTCTATGCGGAGGTATTCAACTGCACTCGATGCAGGAATCTCCTGTCTTAAGCAGAGAAACAATTGAAACTCATTCACTCATTCTCTCAGGTTCCGAACCTGATATGCTATCACATATGCAGCATATAAAAGATACGCATAAAAGGAAGCAAGTAAGGAGAAGCATAACATCAACAACACAAAAGTATCAAACACATCCATGGGAATTGAATCAAAGTTTTTCTATTAATTCAATAGTTGTACATGGAGTTCTTCACAAGCTCTCTACTCTCCTCTCCTCTTTCTCCTGTGTGAATGAGAATGATGATTCTCAACAATACAACAGAGGGTGCCTATATTCCATTTTCCCTCTCGAAATCTAAACTGTCTAATCTACAATAAATTTCTATCTAAGAGCCTTAATATTATTTAATTCCTTCCTATCTATAACATAATACAAGTGCGCCCGATTTTGAATGCCTTTTGATAAACGGCGGTGCAACAATACCAAGGTAGAATTCAAAATCTGAAGTTTGCTGGCTTGTCCAGCTGTCTTTCTTTCTTCATATGCTGGCTCACTTGATGAGTGAGCGATGCTCTTGCATCACGTGCCCTTCAGGATGCACTAGGTGCTCCAAGGGTGCCACTCGCCTCATCTGTTCCCTCGCGTGACGTGTCCTTCAGAATGCACTATGTGCTCCAAGGGTTCCACTCACCTCTTGACTGATTGGTAGACATCAATAACCCCTGGAGTCAAGACTCCACCAGGTGAAATTTTGGGAGACTAAGGGCTTCTAAGGAATAAGGCCCCCGCCTTATTGCATGCCCTTTAGAATCATCATGAGCGACTGTCGCAGTCTGCCCTCATGGCATCGTCGGTCCTCTCGAACTAGGTAATCGTTAACCTACAGTTCGAGCCACGATGAGAGTGCTAGTAGGCTATGGCAGGGTTGTTGTCCACACTTCTCCCTCAACATCTCTGGTAGTCATGTGTGACCCCTTTACTCCATATGTGAGAATAATCGGCAAGCTATCGTGAGTGTGCATCATCAACAAATCATGTCATAACATATCCACATCATATCATCTAATCATATGCACTAATATCATAGTAAAACAATAAAACCCCAATGGCACACTCCCTGACTTGATCCAGAGTCCAAGGGGTTCCATCAATGCCTCTGCATCCTGAAGGTCCAAAACCCTACACACTCAGTAAAACCGATTCAATAGCACCTGTCTATGTCAAAGCAGTAAAATCATGTCATATTCCCATAATGCCTCATAATCAAAATCAAAATTTTTAATAACATAATAATCTGGATCACTTGCGAGCAAGTTTCCTCAAAAAATAAGTTTTCTCACTGTGCCAGAGCGGGATGTTACATACACCCCTTCTTGGTTCAAAATTCATCCCGAAGTTTCACAGTATATAAGATGAAATAAAGTGTATCACAGTATCATATGTCTATCTATCAAAAAAAAATGGAAACTGTTGACGCATATCATATGCATCCTCCCAGATCATCGAGTGCAGACTATAATTGTCCCATTGGACCTTGACCTGATCCACCGTTCGACATCGTAGCTGTCGAACACAATGATCCAAGGTGCAGATGGGTTTAGCCGTGAGTGCTCCCTCATACGATACCTGCAAGGAACTCATGTCAATAACATGTGTAGGATCACTAATATAATGTCTCAAAACAGATACATGAAAAACATCATGCATACGCCTCAGGGAATCAGGCAAGGCAGGTCGATAGGAGACGGGCCCCTTTCTCTCCACAATCTCGAAAGGTCCCATGAACCTAGGAGAGAGTTTAGCTCCCTTCCCAAACTTTATCAAACTCTTATGCAGTTTGACCCGCAAGAAGACTCGATCGCCGAACTTGTTACTATGGTCGACATGGTGCGGATCAGCATAACTCTTCTGTCAGTCCTGCGCTTCTTTAATCCTTTGTCTTATTGTTTTCATTTGCTCTTCCATTTCTTGGATCACTTCTGGTCCTACCAGGACCCTATCCTAAAGACGATCCCAACTCAAAGGCGTTTGGCATGGTCACCCATAAAGAAACGCAAAAGGCTCCATCTTAATGGTGCTATGGTAACTGTTGTGGTAAGCAAACTCCACTAGTGGCAAGAATTCTTCCCAATGCTTTTTTTGGTCCATCACGTACATGTACAACATGTTCTCCAAGTTTTGGTTCATTCTTTTAGTATATCCGTCAGTCTCTGGATGATACGCAATACTAAAGCTAAGTTGGGTTCCCAAAGCCTCTTGGAAACTCGTCCAGTAAATATCAATCCTTGATCGAATATAATCCTCTTAGGCAGGCCATGCAACCTCACAATCTCACTAATGAAAACTCTAGCTATGTCAGGTGCCTGATACATCATACGCATAGGAATAAAGTGAGCACTCCTTGTCATAGTGTCTACTACTACTAAAATCGAGTCATGTCTCCTTGCCATCAGTGGCAATCCAACAATAAAATCCATCGAATAACCTCCCATTTCAATTCTGGAATAGCATGTGGTTGTAGTAATCCTATTGGGTGTCTATGTTCAGCCTTTACCTACTAACATTCTATACATCTGGCCACATAGTTGACTATGTCTTCCTTAATTCCCTTCCAAAAGAATAAGGGTTTAAGGTCTTCCCTCATCTTCGTGACTCCCGGACGAGCCATGTAAACTTCTCTATGAGCCTCACTTAGGATCAACAATCTCAACTCATCGTTCGGCAGCACGTAGATCCAACTTTTAAACGTCAATAAGCCATTGCTATCAAATGAAAATCCCTCAAATCATGGTACCATCATTGTGTTTTGTCCGATAAAACCCTCGACCTCTTTGTCCCAGTCATCGTCATGCTCTAAAGTTAGAATATTTTCACGTAGATTCGTCTGAAGAGGCAACACCGAAAAGATGCATTGTTTTCGACTCAATGCATCCACCACTCGATTCACTATTCCTTTTATGTAAGTAATCTCAAAGTTGTATTCGCTAAGCAATTCCAACCAACACCGTTGTCGTGCGTTCAGGTCACTTTGCGTAAATATGTGTTGTAGTCCACAATGATCGGTTTTCAGCTCAAATTTTCATCCAACAAGGTAGTGTCTCCATACCTTCAAGGCATATATGATGGCTAATAACTCCAAATTGTGCGTCGTGTAATTTTCCTCATGCCTTCTCAATTTCCTCAAAATGTAAGCGATCACTCGTCCGTCTTGCATCAAGACTCCACCTAAGCCTTCCTTGGATGCATCAGTACATACCAAGAAGTCTGCGTCCATGTCAGGGACCTTTAGTATCAGTGTGGTTGTCAACAATTCCTTGAGCCTCCAAAACAATTCTGTGCATTTCTCGATCCAAACAAACTTCTTGTTCTTCTTCTACAACTCCATTATCGGATTGGCTATCTTAGAAAATCCCTCGACGAACCGTCGATAGTATCCTGCTAGACCCATGAAGCTATGCACTTCTGGGACATTTGTAGGTGCAGGCCATTCCATAATAACCTTGACCTTGGCTGGAACCACGGTGATGCTTTTGCCAAAGATGACATGCCCTAAGTAGTGAATCTTTGATTGATAAAATGAGCATTTGGATAACTTCCCATACAATTTGTGCTCTTGCAGACACAATAGTACCAAGCGCACGTGCTCATCATGCTCCTCCGTCATCCGAGAGTAGATCAAAATATTGTCAATGAATACTTGGATGAACTTGTCCAAGTACTCGCGGAACACCCCGTTCATGAAACTCATAAATACCCCTGGGGCATTTGTTTGTCCAAATGGTAAAACAATAAACTCGTAATGTCCGTAACTGGTGACACCCTGATCCCCTTTGCTTCTTGCAAAGCCAAGTCTCAGCATTTAAGTATAAAATTTTTTATACCACATCCTTGGTGATTGTTTTAAACCATACAGGGACTTTTTTAGCTTGCATACCAGCTCCTTCTTTCCTTTCACAACATAACCTTCTGGTTGCTTCATAAATATTTCTTCTTCTAGATCCCCATGCAAGAATGTTGTCTTCACATCCATCTGTTCTACTTCAAAATCAAATGCAACAACAAAAGATAATATAAATCTTATAGAAGTTAACTTGGCAACAGGAGAAAAAATATCACCAAAATCAATTCCCTTAACCTGGGAATAACCCTTTGCTACTAACCGAGATTTGTATTTCTCCACTTTTCCTTCTGCATTCAACTTCTTTTTAAATACCCATTTTCTGCCAATGGGCTTTCTTCCAGTTGGAAACTCCACGAGATCCCAAGCCTCATTCTTATCCAAATATTCCATTTCTTCTTCCATGTCCCTTTTCCAGAGGTTTCCATCATCTAAATCCACTGCCTCCTTGACAGTTCTAGGATCATTATTAGTAATAGACAAAACAAAATTTGAATGAAAATCAAATGGACTATACCTTTCCAGTAGACTTCTTTCTCGATCCGATCTCCTCGATATTGGAGTATGAGGATCTTCTTCTTCTGATTCATGTTCTTCTGTAGAGTCTGCTTCATCATCCTTTAAATCCAACTCTATTGTCTTTGGTTCTTCCTTACTTGGTAGGACTTCCTGTTTAACAACATCCTTCATTTCTCTAAATACCACATCTCGGATATACACTACCTTCTTAGTTTCTGGGTTCCAAATCTTATAACCTTTGAGACCATATTTATATCCAATAAAGATATATTTTTCATCCTTCTTATCCAACTTACTCATGTTTTCCTTTGGAACATGAACATATGCATCGCAACTAAATACCTTAAGATGTGTGAGAGAAGGTTCTTTATCAGTCCATACCTCTTTTGGAGTCTTGTCACCCAATGCTGATGAGGGTGATCTATTGACCAAATAACATGCAGTTTCCACTGCCTCTGCCCATAATTCTTGCCCTAACCTGACACCACTGAGCATGCACCTTTCTTTTTCCATCAGTGTCATGATCATCCTTTCTGCAACTCCATTCTGCTAAGGTGTATATGGAGTAGTATTATGCCTTTCCATACCATACTTCTTAAATAATTCTTCAAATTCATTCCCGCGGAACTCTCCACCATTATTTGTTCTCAGCACCTTAATTATTTTCTCTGTTTGATTCTCAACAAGAACCTTAAGCTCTTTAAACCTGTCAAAGACTTCGTATTTCTTCCTGAGGAAATATATCCAAGTTTTCCTCAGGAATTAATCTATAAATGATACATAGTATAGAGATTTTCCCAATGATGGGACCAACACAGATCCAAAAACATCACTGTGAACTAGTTGTAAAATTCCTTCTTCCCTCGTTGCACCAGAGGGGAATCTTACCCGATTCTGCTTCCCATATAGACAATGTTCATAGAAATCAAAATCCAGAGAGAAGTTAGACATACCTTCAACCATACCTTTACCATGTAGTAGTTGAAGACCCTTCTCTTCGATAAGCCCCAGTCTTTGATGCCACAACATAACCTTTTCTCCAGAGACTTTAGTAGTTATTTCTTCTTCAAATCCAATATCATGAAAAATGTAGCTATTACACCCATCACTAATAGTTCTTCCTAGCAACTTATACAGAGTTCCAAACCAAACTCCCTTAATCAACACCATTTCTCCTCGAACCATCCTGCAAGTTCCCTTTTCAAAATTTGTTTTTACCCCTGCATCTTCCCTTTTGCTTACAAAAATCAAATTTTTGGCCATACCTGTGATGTTTAGAACACCAGGAAGTGTTCTAATCCTTCCATATATGAGTCTCAACTTGACCCTTCCTCTTCCTATGATTCTGGTTGTCAAATCATTACCTAAGAAAGCATTACCTCCATCATACTTTTCATATTCGCAGAACCACTCCCTGTGGGGAGTCATATGAAAGGATGCACCAGATTCTATCAACCATGCCTCATGATCTGCATGTGTTCTTGAAGAGGCCCAGTACACATCCCCTCCTTCTTCCTTGGAGGTCTTTTCTTATGTAGAAGAAGAATCTTTAGATCCCTTTTTTTCTCAACTTTGGATCTACACTGCTTCTTGTAGTGCGCTTCTTTTCCACACCTCCAACATACCCTTACAAACTTTCCAGGAGATTTAGATCTACCCTTAGACTTAGATCTCC
>JZKD02S2114126.1:41316-54762 GCA_000966675.3 Picea glauca | reverse complement strand
CTGTGCTATGTCCTTCCATATTCTTTCATCTCATCTCCTCCGACAACAAGGATGAGACCACTTCTTCGAACTTCAAAGAAGTTGTATTACTACCTATGGCCACAACTACACTATCCCATGAGTATGGTAAAGAACACAAAAAAATGATACATTTATCTTCATCTGAAATTTTAATCTCAACAGATACTAACTGACTTACCATAGTATTGAAGGCGTTCAAATGCTTTGCCACCGAGTCTCCATCTATCATCCTCAAGTTATACAGCTTCTTTCTTAGGAATAGTTTATTTACCAGGGACTTAGATTCATACAAATTCCCCAACTTTTCCCATAAATCCTTGGTTGTAGCTTCCTCTGACACGTTCAACAATACCGAATCGGAGAGACACAGTTGGATTGCGCTCTTTGCCTTCCAATCCATCTTTTTCCAGTCATCTGCAAAAGTTCCTATAGGTGCGGTACCTGGATCTATTGTGATCCATTGATCTCTATCCACCAAAAGATATTCCATCTTGAGCTTCCACAACTCAAATCTTTTCCCATTAAACTTCTTGATCTCCATCTTTGAATTCCTTGCCATTTCTTTTCACCTGAAAAACAATACCGCAGATCTCCCACTGTAACAAGGCTTATCACAGTCTCGATCCAAACCCTTCACCACAAATCCATCCCCCTGAAGCCAATAAATATCTAATGCCAAATGTAAATTCTAACCTTGTACAATGTCTATTGTAAACATATATTCAGAAAAGAATAGAAAAAAAAATGACAAATACAAACATTGCACATAGATTTTTCCCTTGGAAACCCAAACCGAGAAAACCAACATATATTATATTAATTCATTGTGTTACATTGTTTACAATACAATATACATATAGGAGCCAGAGGCATCCAAAACCCTAACCCAATGACCTGGATTAGTCCAAAACCCTAATTCCTTAACCAAAAATAGAAAACCATCGGAAAAAACCATGTGCCAGAAAAACCACCTAAATACATGACACGATTCCCAAGGTAAGTGTCATGTTTCCCAAGGAAGAAATTTTTTTTATGGGGGTGCTGCCCCCCTTCACCCCCCTGCACGCCCGACGCATATGCTCAGACACTACTACTCGTGCAAAGAATATAACACATACCCAACATAAAATAGTGTCACCTAGAGTAGATGGAAAACTACTCATGAGGAGATGAATATGCCCCCTAAGGTAAATATCCAACCCTTGCTCAACAAGCTCATCTGAAGGAAATTTTTCAGCCAACAGGGGGAGGATATCCTATGGTGGGGAAAATCCACCACAGGCACCTTCAACCTCAAAGAGGCTTACTTCCTCAGTGCAGGGAATAACTCCCTCCCAAAAGATGCATCCTGGAACAAAATCTGGGGAGAAAATCTTTGGCCCAAAATAAACACCTTTGTTTGGTTATTGGTAAACAAAAGTATCCTCACCTGGGACACTTTAAAAAAAAGAGGCTTCACAGGTCTGTCTTGGTGCCCTTTATGTTGCAATGAGGAGGAGAAACAAAATCACCTACTCAACCTAGGTCCCTTCGACTCGAAACTTTGTGATCAAAGCACCAACATTATGAGAACCTTAGATAGAAACCGATCATGCATAAGGGAAACCATTGAGGGTTGGAGAGACTCACTATTTCACTCTCGCATCCTTGATCAGATTTGGCCGCTTCTCCCAGGGTTTATTCTCTAGAATATCTAGAAAGAAAGGAACTGAAGGATCTTCAACTCCTCCTCATTCAACTGGAAAGAACCATGGTCCAAAATCCTCTCCAACACCAAGGAAACAATCAACTTACACCATTGGACAATTCAATATTTCTCTTTCCCACCCAGTGAGAAGATCATTCTAAATGCTTGACAACTCCGCCTCAACCCTTCTCTTCTGGCTTCAATCCTTAGTCTTTCAAATAAGAACAGTCCCTCTGATTAGGAGGTCCTGCAAGATCGTTATCAAAAAATAAACTTCAATAGAGCCTCCAAGGGAAATCTAGCTACATAATGTTTTTGCGCCACCGTTCGCAACAAAAAAGGAGAGATTCTCCTCCTAATAGTGGGAAAATTAGGGAAAAACACTAACAATGCAGATCAACTTTGGGTACTACTCAAAGGAATCCAAGCGGCCAAAGACCAAGGGCTAAATTTCCTCATAGCAGAAGGAGACTCACAGATCATCATCAACCTCCTCTCCCATCTCTTAAATGGTTTAGATCCGGAAAATATTTCCTCGAGT
Source organism: Picea glauca (assembly GCA_000966675.3). Classification (NCBI taxonomy): domain Eukaryota; kingdom Viridiplantae; phylum Streptophyta; class Pinopsida; order Pinales; family Pinaceae; genus Picea; species Picea glauca. The sequence goes on along the minus strand of JZKD02S2114126.1, from coordinate 52,513 downwards.
TGGAGACTCATGAATGTGTTGATCAGAATAAAATCAATTCTTCAGCCCAAATGGGTAATTATCCCCTCCTAGATTCAAATAAATGAAAACCAAGTAGCGGATAAGTTGGAAACTTTTGGGGTAGACTCGCAGGAAGGAGAATTTTGTTCTACCCTGCCTCTTGTCCAAATCATCCCCTCGTTGTGGATTTCTTAGCCAAAACTCACAGCAAGGATGAGTCCTCAGATAGGGTGTCATCGAGATCATCGCGTGAATGTACAAATGGGTGGACACCTAGCCACAACCCACTCAACACCATGCCAATGCAAACCATAGTCCTACCTATAATTTAAGCGATGCATTTAACACATTGATTGACATAGACCATTACCACTCTCACATAGATCTAGTTATGGATACGAAACTCCAGTTCATAGAAGTCATTAATGTGATGGAATGACCCCCCAACCAGTACCATCGCAAGTTTTGGATCCATGGCTTTTGTTCTGTGTCGGTGGAGTCTATTTCCCATTCGCATCCTTCACCTCTCACTCCTCACAGTCACATTTCTTCTTGGTTTTCTCTTTTCTTCTAGTTTAAGATTATCCCTCTGCTCCACCTTTGGTACATTTTGTCCCCTCCTCTCCTAGTCTTCCTCCTGATGTCGTGACAATGAGGAAAATAAAAACTTGGGGTGGCTTGGTATAATTCTAGGGGAAGTAGCTCGCGGGGTTGAAGTATGGAAGCTCCTTCCATTTGTTGCCCCATTACTAGAGGCCTCAGTCCTATATACCTTAGTTTTTGACTTATTTCAAGGCAACATAATTGAACCTAGAAGAAATATTAGCTTAGTGCAAGGATTAATTTTACAAATAATATGAAATTGAATGCAACATAATAATTTTCACTACTAGAGAACTCACTGGGGAAGTTGCTAGGTATAAATTCATCCTCTAAGGATGATAAATTGATGGTGCACATGCTTGAGAAACTTGGTGAATGTTTGAGGAAGGAAGGAAACAAAATGCACTCAAAAGTAAAAATCATAGGTTTAGAGATTAACTCCTCTGGTGCAAATTAAAGGAATTGATAATAAGTTGTTCGATGTGTATCAGATGATTTAATTTCTAAGCTTTCGATACACTATTTGAGGATATTTGGTCGATTTATCTCTGATGAAATATCGATAGGGTTGATGACAACTCCTCTGCTATGAATCAGAGGTGTTAACTCTAACTATTTTGATGATGCATTAGAGGAAAGAAGATGAAATCCTTTGAGTTAAAGACTATGGGAAAATAATTGGTGAAGTTGCTTAGAACTCCTCCTATCATATTGGAGGAGTTAAAAAGAACTCCTTTCATATAATCAGAGGAGTTACCAGGAAATGGTCCAATGGAGAAAAAGAGGGTTCTTGGTTTGGTTTTCGAAGGTCACACAAAAGAAGGAAAAACCTAGTGATAAGTATCGTGCTCCAGATGTAAATTCTCATTAAGTGTTTTGAGTGTCATTGATAATATCCTTTGCGAATAAAATGTTTATTAGGGTCGAGATTGGCCACGTTAGGGAGGGGACCACGAAAATCTTTCCATGGTGAAAGAAAAAAGGGTTTAATAGTGTTTTGGGCAATGTTGTTTGCAGAGTAGATTTGGTATAGGACATGGGAATAAATAAGAGGGTACTACAGAAAAGTAAAGAAACCACAAACCAAGAAGAAAATAAAACCTAACCCTAGTGATGAATAACGTGTTGAGGCTTACTGGAAATATGATGCCACGTGGTTGACTACAAGAGGCTAAGGCAGTGAAAAAATGGGATCAACGTGGCCTTAATCTTGAATGAGGAAATCTAAATCTCCTTCTAGTGAAATAAGGATAAGTGGCTATTAGGTCTATATATAATGAAATAAATGACTTTTTCATTTAATGCGGTAATTGGCATATATTTATTATTGAAAGAATCGGGTTTAGGTCCTCTGATGCATATTAGAAGACTTCATGGGAAGTACTCTGATTTCATTGACGAACATGGAGGAAAATCCTCCAATGGGCATTGGAGGAGTTGGAATCAACTCCTCTCATTCCATCAAAATAATTGATAGCAACTTGCATGATAAGAGAGATTCGTTGGAGAGAGTGAAGGGAACTCCTCCAATATAGATAAGAGGAATTAGAGAGAAATCCTCTCATGTAAATCAGAGGAGTTAAGTTCAATTTCATAAAACCTAATTTATTTTTTAAATAGCATAATTGCAATTTAAAAAACATGAAACATTTATATGCTATGCCTTAGGGTTTCTATTGATCTTATAGCTTTATATTTATTGGTCAAAATAAAAAAACTATACTCACTTCTAATATTTTATATTCACCCTTGATATTTAAGGACTTACGTAAGAACCTTACTAATTTTATGTCCATTGGAATAAGCTTGTTAACACTATAAAACCTTTCAATATGCATCATAAGTCCTTCAAATAACAATATAAATATATCTTTCGAATAGCATTGTCAGTTTTTACGAAAATTCCGCATACTATATTACTCTAGAAAATAATTATGGTTTTCGAATTTAATTTTCCGTACACCAAAGTCAAACTAATTATCCTTTATACTCTTATGACATAATTCATGTTAAAACGACACTTCATTCAAATTGAATTTACCTACTATATGAGGTTAATGCTTATTGTGAAGGTTGTTCTCTGCAAAGGAACAGTGGAGGACATCTAGAGGAGGTTTAATAATATATTAATGTATTAATTAATTAACACATTAAGTTATAATGCATGTCAATTAATTTATTATTATATATATATATATATATATAACATAGTTGCATGGGAACCGCTCCTACCATTTCCAACATCTCTGAAACTCGTTCCTGAAGTTTCGGGAGTTTGGGAACTATTAGGGATCTTTGTAACATACCGACCTTGTGTGTACTTAATGTGACTTATCCTTTGAGGAAACTTGGGTTCAAGTGATTTGGTTCATTATATGATTGACTGGTTCTCTTATGGATTATGATGATGTTGTGGATATGATGATATTTTATTTCATTGTATATGTGTCGACAGACCCTATTGACTGGTTTCTCCTTAGTGTGTAGGGGTATTGAAAGGTTGGGGATGTTGATGGAATCGATGAACCTCCTTGTGCTCCAGTTCGAGTCAGGGAGTGAAATTTTTATGGTTTTTGTATTTTTGTTATTTCATATGGGACATATGACTGGTGTATTATGATATTGTTGTTGGATCGTTGACATGTTCATTGATGGATGTAGGCTGACGATAAATTTCTAATCATACTCACATTTGGAGTAAAGGGTCATGCACAAAAACCAAATATATTGAGGAAGAGGTGTGGCAGCAGCCCTACCACAGCCTACTAGCACTCTCGCCATGGCTCAAACTGTAGGTTAATGATTACCTAGTTCGAGAGACCCACGATGTTGCCAAGGAAGACTGTGAAAATCACTCATGATGATTATATGTGGAATGCAATAAGGCAAGGTCCTTATTCCTTATAGTCCCTTAGTCTCCCACAATGTCGTCTGATGGATGTTTTACTCCAAGGGTTAGACTTCTACCAAAATTAGTCAAAAGGTGAGTGGCATCCTTGGAGCATGTATTGCGTTTTGAAGGGAATGTCACATGAATGCAACATGGATCAAGGTGAGTGGCACCCATGGAACGCGTAGTGCATCCTGAAGGGAACGTCGTGAGTTCTTTTAACAATGGGGAGTCAATGAACCTAGGTGCCTAAACAAATATATATATTTTGGAATTTGTCATCTTTAAAATAAATGTTGTATGAGTAAAGTATATTAATTATAAAACTTCCCTTTAAAATAAATGTTAAGCATAGTGAAATTAAATCCTAGGCCTAAATAGGGGATGATGTCTAAAACTTAATTAATCCATTAATAAATGGGGGGATAGAGAAAAATAAAATTTAGAATTTAAAGGAGAATTAAATTATCCAAAAAATTATTTTTTGTCCATGTGCAAAACTTTGTAATTCGGAACTTAGAGAAGAAGGGGAAATTGAATGCAAAAGGAATGTGGAACATAGAAGGGAATCTAGTCTAGAGAAATTTTCAAATTCAAACTCCACTAATATTTAAGAAAGGAGTTAATATTAAGGGAATGCGAGGGAATAAAGGGACATTGAGGAGCATTTTTAGGAACACTTTTAGGTGGGTGAGGGAAATTGGAAAATTAATTTAACTTAAATAGATGTTTTTACGGTGGAACTAAGGGATCGGGTGACAAGTGTACGAGGGAGAGTATTTCTTGATAAATTTTAGTAAGAATAATTTAATGCACAAATGGAAAGGTAAATAAGAGAAAATATATAAAAGAAATGCAAGAGGAGGGAAAAGGATCACGACCGATATGCATAAGGTTATGCTGCTGAAATTTTTCTTGATTGATTTTTCTTGTGGGAGTTGGGATTCCTAGCTCGAAAATAGAGTGATAGTTCGACCTTATGAAGAGAGATGGGAGCTTGATTTATCTTTGTTTTTATGTGAATGGCCCCTTTGCAGTGTTGGCTGGGAGGTACCGGTGAGGTATCGACAATTAGCAAGTGGGGAGGTCGAAGGAGTGCAAGTGTGGGACAACGACTTTGGATACTTTTCCTTCGGTTATGATATCCATGTGTAAAATTCTACAATAGTATATTGTTAAAAAAATTATGTATATGGATTTCAATATTGATGAATATTGTAATGAATTTCTAGAACAATAGTTGGTAATCTCAATTGAAATTGATCTGATAGTGAAATTCCTGGAAGACTTTGTGAACTATTGTAATAGTTTAATGTATGCAATTTTTCTTCCTTAGAATTGTGGTTTAAAATTTAGAATCACTCTGTTTTTGTAATTCACCAAGGCCTGTTAACTCTTATAGAGAACTTTTACAAATGTTCATAATTTTCATTTCTTGGATGGACATCTTGTTGCATTATTGTGTAGAGATAAATATTATCCTCTTATATGTTACTAGATATCCTTAGATCATTTGTTATTAAATTGTTTTTTTGTGCGTGTAAGATAAAGTCCAGAAACTCAAAACGATTGCAATATATTCCTTATTGATATGGTTAGTTGTAGAGAATGCATATTTATGGGTTTACTGTTAAATGAACTGTAATAACTAAGTAATCTACTGAGAAATCTATCTAAGTAATCTATTTTAACATACCCACCCACCCAGAGGCTGGGCTATGCCACTTAAACAGGTTGCAACACACCCAACCACCCACAGGCTAGGCATGCTGAAGTACCAAGACTCAGTTCTCTGATCTCTAATTTGAAAACAAAGGACTTTTCAACAATGTTAGAAGCATGCACACCACATGCATAAGACAAGATCCATGTCACAACATAAAAGAAGTAAAAAATGTTCCATTCAAAACAAATAACCAGAAGACAGGCACATTAGAATACATATGTCAGAGATAATTAAATACATAGCGGAATACATTAAACAGTAAAAATAGAGAGAAATTATCTTTGCAAGTAGACGTTCACCAACTGGTTGTAGACCAAGGACGTTCCTCCCAGCCATAGACTTTTTTGTTCCTTTACTCTGAACAATAGGCCGCCCCCGAACCAGGGCTATGAATCCATAATGATGGGTCCTAAGCCAAGTGTAAATACACATTAGTTATCTAAGTATCTCTCAGGTTTCCCAACCTCACAACAATCATAATTTCCATCTCTCATTCCCCCTCATCTTCCACAACCCCAATAAAAGAACACATTTCTCTGCCATCCATTCCCTCAGTCTCTTCCATTTCTCTCCAGGGATCTAGTGCTATAGGTCAGGAAACCTCCCTACTGGAAATTCCAAGGACTCTTAGTTGTGGACAGTTCCATCCGAACTGCCATCAAGTTCATGCACACATGCATCCATTCGCTCTTGGAATAATCAATAAATCATTGCATCAACTCAATGATGACTCTCCTCTTCCTGCCATTTGTTTCCATGTTCATCCCAAGAGCACATGAACTAGAAGTACTGAGTGAATTGGAAGAAGAATGAGTGAACCGGTGAGAATATGAAAAACCAATGGAAGAACATCCCCAAAACAAACCCAAAGGGATGTTTAAATAATTACATGAAGACAAGACCCACATGGCCTCCCTCCCAACAAACTCATGTAACCCCCTCTTACCCATAAAGTCAATTATGAGTAAATAAGATACTAATAACAAGACTTGGCCCCTCAAGCCTCCTCTCTCGTGGAATCATATCCCCTATCTCTTTTTTTCTTGGCACTCTGACCCCTTTTCAACTTTACCGGCTCACCAACCTATGTCATATTTACATAATGCATTATAGTTTATAAGGGTTAGAACCGAGATATTACATCTATACTAAGTAATCTATATTTACCATTCATTGAACCCTCAACTGAGTAATATATCCCCTACAATTTTTTTTGTTTTATATATGGCCCATGTGACGAACCTATTCCACGTGATTTCTTTTGCTATATATTACTTGTATGATGATTTGATTTAGACACAAATTATGGATGGGTCTCTCTCTCTTTTCTCTATGTTTCTTTAGAACTTCACCCAACCTTCTCATATCCTTTCTCAGCTAGTTATAGCTGTGACCTGGGTGTTTCTTTTCTATGCATTTTTTTTTAAACTTCTTCCAGCCTTCTCGTATCCTTCCTCATCCAGTTATTGTTGCGACGTCGGTGTTTCTTTGCTCTGCATTTTTTTTTAAACTTTGTCCAGCCTTCTCGTATCCTTCCTTAGCCAGTTATTGCTAAGAACCCAGTGTTTCCATGCTCTATATTGAGAAAAATTCACTCATCTTTCTCGTATCTCCCCCGGGAAGATTTATATATGCTTTTCCCTACGAGTTTCACCCTTTCACTAGGCATTTGGATGGGAAACTTTCCCTGTTGCGTATTACCACTGGCAGTAACATGTTGCACCTTAATTAACTGACAGAAGACTGGGGCCTCCCTTGGGCTTGTTTGAATGGCAAAGAAACATTTTCATAGAGTTTAACTCGACTGAGTAAGTGGAGAGTTTATCTCAACGTTTTCATCAGAGCTACCGAAATCTGTGCATAGAGCGCATGCAATATGCCTGTATCAACTTTATTCCTAGAAGGAGATGTTCACTTTAAGATCAGATTGGAAAAATCAGTGGGTAACCATTGATACCTTGATTGGACAAGAATTAATTTGTCATTGATCCTTCCTTATGTATAGAAAGTAGTGATTGAGCCACGCCCATTTTTAGAGGGGTTACCTATGTAGGGATATGACTCGGGTTGGTGTAATGATTTCATATTTATTTCCACATAAGGCTTATAGGTCATTATCAATTTGTAATTCCTTTCCCCTGCGTTTTAGTAATCCTTAAGTCTTATCCTTGTTTCTTTTCTCCACTAAATTTAGCTAAAGAATAAATAAATATTGTGTTATGTGTTGACTAGAAGGCGTAAGTTGAGTGAGTCTACTTTATTTTTTTTCTACAATTGAAATAACAACCTTGATAGGTATATATATGTGATTATTTAAAGGAAAAATGAACTATCCAAAATCCCCTTTAGTGTGAGAATGATGGTGTATAGCTATGGGTACATGTCTTGAATTCCACTTGTGTGCGGTTATCGTTGTTGTTTATGTTTAAAAGTCCTTGTTAAACTGGAATAATAGAAATTTTACATTGAATAAGTTTTTCTATCATTATTTCTTTAATATTGTGAAGTGCCTAAACAACTAATTCTTTAATGAGTGGATTTATTGTTTAGTGGTAAACTTAGTTTAACCGCATAGAATTCTAAAATAACCATCAATATAACCATATATTGGTTATGATGATGACTGCGTATTTATAAGATGATTACTCCTTCGCCTTTAAATTAATGTTGACAACTATTGACTAAGCGTTATAACCTCTTGCACCATCTAAAATACATTGTTTACTCCTGTGCATCTAGGATATGAGTGACATTGATTGTTTAGGCATTTATAAGATCTTGCACCAATAAACATTAGGTGGTTACCTTGTGTCCTGGAATTTGTCTTATGAATAAGCTCTTAGATTTCTCCCACTTCGCCTTATTGTTGAGGCATAACTTCCTAAGCAACTAGATTAATTGTGCGCATAAGACAACGTAGATTATTGGTTGATTTAATGGTTGATTAATGGCACGCTATTAAGTAAAGAAGATGTGATTTTTGTGCCTCGATTTTAATGTTGGTATATGATGTATTATGCAAATGATTACTCACATGCCATGGTTATTATAGATTAGGGTGATGGTTTGATGATTGATTATATGTCGCCATCCTTTGTTTTTTTTTGGTAAAAAAAAAGGATAGGACCTGTTATATTATCATTACCAAGTTACAATGATTGTTTAAGAAGCCAGTTGTCCCACCTAAATAGGAAACCAAGACAGCTAGGCATCCTGTGCCATTTGTTTCCTAGTAAACAAAACTATTAAAGTGTCATCCTGCCCGAAGGAAACCAGGACTGTCAAACATTAAGTTTAAATTGTACGCCAAAGACTAGTTGCAAACTAACTAAGATCTAACTGGGCAAAAGCATGGTTCAGAAACTGAATTTTTTTTTTAACCAAGAACATCATTGAACCTCTTATCCAGTGAGCTCATCCTTGTCCCTGTGCTTTTTCCATCCTGCTAGAAACGCGTAAGCCAACACGCACGTTGGGCATTGTCGTTTAGGAAGAGTTCTAGAATGAGCCACAGACATCATGTCGAGTCGTTGATCGATTCGGGCGATGCGAAAGACTTAGTCATCCAATAGACTCCTCATGTCAAAGATGAGAAAGAGGTACCCCAAGTTGGTGAAGGGGTGTTGGTCCTGCCAGTGGCTGTCAACGGAGGCTGGGAGAATGGGCCCTATTGCTCCCTCACTTGCATGTGTCATTTGGTTGGAAAGTTTGGTTGTCGCCTCCATAGGTGCACCGGGGAGTGAGTCTCTGCTTCCCTGTGTGTGGGACGGGGTATCTTATTCTACATAGCAGGTGGTAAAATTCTCCGTTGGGCTATTAGCACTGGAACCAAGCAGTTTGCCTGAAGGCAGAAGCTTGTCGTCTGTGCCAAAATCAGTGGGTGGATTCCAATTGTCTAGGACTATAAACAGAAGGAGCTTGGGATAGCTTTGCATGGCATATTCCAAGGTAATCTCTTCCATGTACACCATTGGAGGCATTCGTGGTTTCTTACGCCTTTGGAAGGACACCATGGCTAATGTCTGCTCAAATTTCTTCTTTCTCTGGTGGCGAGATTCAGCTGTGTACCAAGTGGCACCCCTATATGTCTTACCTCATGCTCTGGGCATGGTGGAGACCCTGGAGATGACCAGGGTTCCTTGCGGGTGGAAGACTCTGCTCCAGAGCTTTGTAGGTTCCCCAAACTATTGCTCTCGTGAAATTAGGTCTACACTCAACACTGCGAAGGGCGAATGTTGCTCAATTCTATCAAGGCCATTGATAAGGAGGAGGGCAACTGCGACTGCCATAGCCATTAAGGCTTGCTGCTGAGTGTGCTGGTGCATTATATCGATCACTTGCGCGAAGGGGCTCATCACCTAGATATGGCTACACAGACTCATACTTAGTTAATGGCTGAGGGGATGGTCGTTGGTGGATGCATTAATGTTGCATCCCGACATTGTCCCACGTGGCTCCGGTTTGCGACGTGGCACCCCATCCGGGGATGTCACCATCCTTTGTCGATGCGTTGATGACGTTGTAATTATTTCAATGATGAGTAGGGAGAAGTGTTACTGTGTGTCATTATTCTTTGATCCATGAAGTTTATGCGTCATCATTTAATTGTTGAATGCATTGACTATGGGCCATTATTTATGGTGTTAATGCGTAGTTATGTATATCGTTAATTATGGCATTAATGTGTTGGCTTATGTCGTGAATGGTTATTTGTGTTTCATTGATGTATTGGTTGACGTGTCATTGAGGTTGTTATTATTGGTAATGTTTTTCCCTAATGCAAACAAATTTTTTTACGTGTAGTACTTCGTTTGGTTTCTCGTAACGGTTGGGATGTTTCAAACTTCAAGACAACTTTAAATTAGAATTATACTAAATTAAAATGTTAATATTTTTATTCCATTATTACAAATATATAATTTATTTTAAATGTTTTCATTATATTTATTCAAAATATCACTATAAAACTAAGACTAAACTACACTTAAATATTATTTCAAAAATTAGTTACTTAAAAAAACTTAATAAATAATATTCATTTTATAGTTGTGGATATTTAAACTTTTAATGCATGTATATTTTCTTTCAAGCTCAAACTAAACATGAATGTCAAGTAAATCAAACCTGTCCATTGCAAGATTTTTCTCCACTTGATATCAACCAACCATATGAGTGACTTTTATTATATTTAACCAACCATATCATTGATTTTTATTATATTTTCATATTAGAAGAGTAGTACTACTTTATATTTTCCAATAAAAAAATGAATAATGCTTCAAATTTATAAAGATGTTTGAATTTTATATATGTAAAGTTGAATTTTAAAAAGATATTAGAATTGTATATATGCATTTTGGATTTTGTTTATATTTTTTAATGGAATATTTATAGATATTAAAGTTTAGCTACTGTGTTAAATATATTCATATAATTATCAACACAAATTAAATTAGTAATTTTGATATTGTACTTGTTGCAATAGGAGAAATATTGTCCTCCATTGACCTTCAATTTTATTGAAATATAATTTAAAATGTTTCAATATCTCTATACATTGTAATAAAAAATCATTGTAATCTAAAATATTTTTTATATTTTTTTAATATATATTATTGAAGCTCCAAATTTCACTTTTCTTAAAAATATAATAATTAATCAATACATTGATTAATTTTCAATTAATTTGTATATATTAATACTTTCAATTAATTAATACATTAATTTTATATAAATTTTCTTCTAACAATATGTTTATTGTAAATCAGCAATAATCAATTTATGTAAAAAGAGATTGAGATGTTAATAGAAACCATTGATTTTAAAAGATGAAAAATGTGGCCGACTTTTATCAACCCATTTTACTTAAATATGTTTGTTCCATATAAATTATATATAATTCAAATATAAGTTACAAAGAGCTTTTGAATTTTACCAAGTTACATGTCATTGTAACTAATTTGTGCCGCATAAAAACT
>JZKD02S2114126.1:0-10646 GCA_000966675.3 Picea glauca | reverse complement strand
GCACACATTCTTGAGCAACTTGGTCAATGTTTGATGAAGGAACGATGTCACTGGGGAAGTCACTGGGTAGAAATTCATCCTCTAAGGATGATAAAGTGATGGCACACATTCTTGAGCAACTTGGTCAATGTTTGATGAAGGAACGATGCAAAATTTGCTCATAAGGAAAAATCAGAGCCTTAGAGATTAACTCCTCCAATACAAGTTAGAGGAGTTGATAATAAGTAGTTCGATGTGTACCATACTAGTTAATTTATAAGCTTTTGATACATTGTTGGAGGATATTTGGTTGAGTTAGATCCATTACAATATATATAGGGTTGATGGAAACTCCTCCTTTGTGAATTAGAGGAGTTAACTCTAACTATTTCGATGATGCATTAGATAAAATAATGTGAAAGTTTTTGAGATAAAGGATATGGAAAAAGAATCAAGGAAGTTGTTTGCAACTCCTCCTAATATTATAGGATTTAAAAATAAATCCTTCAATATAATCGAAGTAGTTACCAGGAAATGGTACAATGGAGAAAAAGAGGGTTGTTGGTTTTGTTTATGAAAATTAGACAAAGGAAGGAAAAACCTAGTCATAAGTCTCATGTTCCAAATAGAAATTATCATTAAGTGTTATGAGTTTCATTGATAATATCCTTGGGGAATAAAATATTTATTAGGGTTAAGTATTAATTTCACTACAACAATCTCGACGTCGACCAGGTTAGGGAGGGTGCCATGAAAATCCTTCCTAGGTGAAAGAAAAAAGGGTTAGTGTTTTGGGCAACATTGCTTGCACATTAGATTTGGGACTAAACTTGTTAACACTATAAAACTTTCCAATATGCATCATAATTCCTTCACATACAAATATAAATATATATTTCAAATAACATTGTCATTTTTTATGAAAACCACACATACTATATTACTGTTGAAAAAAATCATGGTATACGAATTTAATTTTGTTTATACCAAAGTAAAACTAATTATCCTTTATACTCTTATGACATAATGCACATTAAAAACACTTCATTCAAATTGAATTTGCCTACTATATGATGTTAATGCCTATTGTGATGGTCGTCCTTTGCAAAGGAACAATGGAAGACATCTAGAAAGTGTAATTCATGTTGAGGTTTAGAGCAGGTTTAATAATATATTAATGTATTAATTAATCAACACAATAATTTATAATACATGTCAATTAATTTATTATATATATAGCATAGTTGCACGGAACCGGTCAAGTATTTCCAACATCTCTAAAACTCGTTCGTCAAGTTTCGGGAGCTTGGGAAATAGTAGGGAACTTCCTGAATTGGCTGGGAAATATTTTGGGAACTTGGGAGCTTTTTGGGATCTTTAACATCAAGGAAATAGGAGCTTGCGAACGAGTTTCCTAAAAAGACAGATTTAAGTTAGAATTATACTAAATTAAAATGTAAATGTTTTTTATTCCATTAGTACAAATATAGAATTTATTACAAATGTTTTCATTATATTTATTCAAAATATCACTATAAAACTAAGACTAAACTACACTGAAATATTATTTCAAAAATTAGTTAAGTTAAAAAACTTAATAATACTCACTTTATAGTTGTGGATAGGAAAAACTTTTTATAAATGTGTGTTTTCCTTCAAGCCCAAACCTAACATGAAAGTCAAATAAATCAAACCTATCCATTGCAAGTTTTTTCTCCACTTTGTAGTTGATATCAACCAACCATATCATTAACTTTGATTATATTTTCATATTAGAAGAGTAGTGGTATTTTACTTTATTCCAATAAAAAAAGAATAATGTTACAAATNTAACTCCTCTGATACAAATTAGAGGAGTTGATAATAAGTTGTTCGATGTGTACCAGACTAGTTAATTTCTAATCTTTTGATACATTGTTTGAGGAGATTTGGTCGAGTTAGATCCGTTGCAATATAGATAGGGTTGATGAAAACTCCTCCTTTGTGAATTAGAGGAGTTAACTCTAACTATTTCAATGATGCATTAGATAAAATAATGTGAAAGTTTTTGAGATAAAGGATATGGTAAAAGAATCGAGGAAGTTGTTTGGAACTCCTCCTAATATTATAGGATTTAAAAATAAATCCTTTGATATAATCGAAGTAGTTACCAGGAAATGGTACAATGGAGAAAAAGAGGGTTGTTGGTTTTGTTTATGAAGATTAGACAAAGGAAGGAAAAACCTAGTCATAAGTCTCACGCTCCAAATAGAAATTATCGTTAAGTGTTACGAGTTTCATTGATATTATCCTTGGGGAATAAAATATTTATTAGGGTTAAGTATTAATTTCACTCCAGCAATCTCGACATCAGCCAGGTTAGGGAGGGTGCCACGAAAATCCTTCCTAGGTGAAAGCAAAAAGGGTTTAATAGTGTTTTGGGCAACATTGTTTGCACAGTAGATTTGGGAATAAACTTGTTAACACTATAAAACCTTCCAATATGCATCATAATTCCTTCAAATAGAAATATAAATATATCTTTCAAATAATATTGTCAGTTTTTATGAAAACCACACATACTATATTACTGTAGAAAAAAATCATGGTATACGAATTTAATTTTCCTTATACCAAAGTCAAACTAATTATCCTTTATACTCTTATGACATAATGCACATTAAAAACACTTCATTCAAATTGAATTTACCTACTATATGATGTTAATTCCTATTGTGATGGTCGTCCTTTGCAAAGGAACAATGGAAGACATCTAGAAAGGGTAATTCATGTTGAGGTTTAGAGGAGGTTTAATAATATATTAATGTATTAATTAATCAACAAAATAATTTATAATACACGTCAATTAATTTATTATATATATAGCATAGTTGCACGGAACCGGTCCGGTATTTCCATCATCTCTAAAACTCGTTTGTCAAGTTTCGGGAGCTTGGGAAATAGTAGGTAAATTTTTGAATTGGCTGGGAACTCTTTTGGGAACTTGGGAGCTTTTTGGGATCTTTAACATCAAGGAAATAGGAGCTTGCAAACGAGTTTCCTAAAAAGAGAAATTTAAGTTAGAATTGTACTAAATTGAAATTTAAACGTTTTTTATTCCATTAGTACAAATATAGAATTTATTACAAATGTTTTCATTATATTTATTCAAAATATCACTATAAAACTAAGACTAAACTACACTTAGATATTATTTCAAAAATTAGTTAAGTTAAAAAACTTAATAATACTCACTTTATAGTTGTGGATAGGAAAAACTTTTAATAAATGTATGTTTTCCTTCAAGCTCAAACTAAACATGAAAGTCAAATAAATCAAACCTATCCATTGCAAGTTTTTGCTCCACTTTGTAGTTGATATCAACCAACCATATCCTTAACATTGATTATATTTTCATATTAGAAGAATAGGTATTTTACTTTATTCCAATAAAAAAAGAATAATGTTACAAATTTATAAATATGTTTGAAGTTTATATATGTAAAGTTTAATTATAAAAATATGTTAAAATTGTATATATGCATTTTGAATTTTTCTTCTCATTTTTTAATGGAATATTTATGGATATTAAAGTTTCACTATTGTGTTAAATATATTCATATAATTATTAGCACAAATTAAATTGATAATTTTAATATTGTACTTGTTGCAATAGGAGAAACATTGTCCTCAATTGACCTTCAATTTTATTTAAATAAGATTTAAAATGTACCAATATCTATATGATTGTCATCGACTTATGTCAACCCATTTTACTTAAATATTTTTGTTACATATAAATTATATATAATTCAAATATAAGTTACAAAGAGATTTTGAATTTTACCCACTTACATATAATTATATATAATTTTTTCCACATAAAAAGTCGTCAAGGGAGGTGAGGTGAGGTTGATGGAAGGTTCGATTGAAATTGTCAATAAATTGTCAAATGTTGATCATCATCCGCCCAAGTAGCGTTTCAAAGGAGTTTCTACTCAGAACAACCGTGGATGGGGAGATGATAATAATTGTATATGCAAAGATAAGAACTGTGCAAGACAAAATAGATTATCGGGTGCTAATCATCATTTGTCCAAGTCGCGTTGCAAAGGATTTGTTGCTCAAAATAATGGTAGATGAGGTGTTGTGATCTACACAAGATTATATAAATTTTGTTACGATCTTTTGATCATCAATATGAGGCTGCAATAGCATATGATAGGGCCAACCTCAAGCTAAAAATCCATGAAATGCAAGGGCCCATGAATTTTCTTAGACATAATTATARGATGGAAATCAAATTTKAGGACATGTACATCAAGTAGGAGATACTAGATATGATCAAAGACCATTCCTACCAAGAGAATTTGAGGAGGTTTATGAATTCAGGGGACCAATTAAGTGCTCATATGATCCCACACAATAAAAATAGGTGAAGGTGGTGATATAGAAAGGAAGAGAGAACTTTTGTTCAAGAAACATGTGACACCCAGTGACTTTGGCAAGCTTAACAGGTTGGTCCTTCCAAAATATCAGACAGTGTTATTTTCCACTGAATTTTCATGTGGATGAGGAGCATGGGAAACAAGAGGTGTTGGTATTCACAAACAAGGAGGACAAGTTATGGGATTTTGGTTACACCTTTTGGATGAGGTATGTGTCGACCATTGGATGGAAAATATTTGTGAAGAACAAATATTTAAGAGTAGGGGATATTCTTTTCTTTGATATATGAAACTCATGAAATATAATCATTGTCATTCATAACAATAAATATAAACATCATGATGAGGAGAAGAGCCATCGTTTCCAATCATTCCATCCTCCAAGTGAACGAAACAATTCATAACATCATGTCCAATCATTCCAGCCTCCAGGTGAAATAAGCAACTCTAATGGTGAAGCCTCATCCGAAACGTGGCCATTAAATGACAAAAAACGTTTTTCCACTATTTGGTATTGATGTTTGAGATCCCAGAAGGGAAGGATAATAGTTGATATTTAATTAATTTTTACTTGATATTTAAATAAATTATATATACTACAAGAGGAAGCAATCACAACAATTACTCCTATGTACAAATTCCAACAGAAGTTAAAACACCCCAACAACATATAGAGTCTTGTAACAAATAAAATTTTAGTAAGATTTTCTACGCTCAAGAAATCCATAACCAACAAATTGAAGATATCCAATGAAATATTAGAATTCAAGGTTTCACTAAATCTCTAAAGGACCAAGAGTTCATCCTCAATAAAAAACTGGCAGAAAAATGGGAGCAGGAAGAAATTATGTGGAGGCAAAAATCTTATATCCAATGGCTCAAAGAGGGGGAAAGAAACACTAAATTTTTCCATAGATCGATTCTTCAACATCTACACACTAATTTCATCACTCATCTTATCTCGGATCGAGGCCTCGAAATTAAAAATCATGTAGATATAAATCATGAAATTTTGACTTACTACATGCACCTTATTTTTGAACATCTTATATATCGCACTCAATATATAGACTCTTTCATCAAGAACATCCTAAAGGAGGTCACCAAATAACAAAATGAGGCTTGAATGCGCCCAATTACCTAGGAAGAGGTCGATCAAGCCCTCAAGGACACCCCAATGGGAAAATCCCCAAGACCTGACGATTTCACAACATACTTTTTTCACCACTGCTTGGATATGATCTGAGAAGAGGTCTCAAAGATCATATAAGATTCTATAAAGTCAGTGCAGGTCCTATAGGCTCTCAACGCCACATTCCTCACTCTCATTCCAAAAGAGAACAAAGTCACATCTCCAAATCATTTCCTACCAATTTCACTCTACAATGTGATCTACATCTCACTACGAAGGTCATCGCCAAGAATCTCAAAATCGTCCTATCGTTCATCATCTCTCCAGAACAGTGAGGGTACATGAAGGGATGACAAATTTTGGACAACATTATTCTAGCGCACAATGTAATCCACCTTCTTCATTTGACTAAATATCTTGGCATGCTTCTAAAACTGGATATTTCCAAAGCTTTTGATAAACTAAGTTGGAATTACTTGAAGGAAACCATTCTAGCCTTTGGTTTTCACCCCTTATGGGTCTTCTAGATTATCAACCTCACTTCGTCTACCTTGTTCTCCATCCTGGTCAATGACATGCCATCCAAATCATTTCCCCCCTGTAGAGGTATCAGAATAGGGGACCCGCTCTCGCCTTTTCTTTTCATCTTAATGTCGGAAGGTCTTAGTCAAACTATCAAAGAAACCATTACTGATCATTCCCTCTCAGGTCTTACCCTTCATGGAATCTCCGCAACCATATCACATAGTCAATTAGTGGATGACTTCCTTTTGATGGGACTCCCCATAGTTCAGGAATCTATCCGCATCTGTTCTATGATCAACCCTTTATGTGATTCTTTCAGTATGGATGTAAACCTCTCCAATTCCCAAATATTCTTCTTCAACATGACCATGCATATCCAAATCCACATCATGCAACTCCTGGGATTCACCTGCAACTCCTTCCCCTCCAAGTATCTTGGTATCCCTCTTATCAATAATCCATTGAGGAACACCACCTAGGAAGATCTGTTATCCAAATTCAGGAAAAACTAGCCTCTTGGACTTTTTGTTACTGCAATCTTCCTGGCTGACTAATCCTCCTCAAGTTTTTCCTTCAAGCTCTCCCTGCTTATGCTCTCTTTGCCCTTGCAACCCTAGGTTTCATCCTGACCATCATCATAAATATCCAAAGGAGATTCATCTAGAAAGGAGCCAAAGATGGGAACAAAATGGCTCTGGTAAGTTGGAAAAAAACATGCAAACCAGAACACGCAAGGGGACGCAAACTCAGAGATATGTCTATCCTAAAAAAAGTACTAAGTGTGAAAATCTAGTGGAGATGGTTAAATATACCTCAAGACATTTGGGCACGCCTTTGGAGGAGAAAATATACACCTACCATACTGGAGAAAAAACTAATCAGATGGAATGGTCAAGGCCCCGTATCTCTCATATGGAATGAAGATAAGAAAAACAAGGGGATGATCATGGATCACTCTTTCTGGGAATTTCAATATGGGACCTCAACCCTTTTCTGGAGAGACTCTTGGCAACAGCTTCCAGCCCTGGATAACAAACCCACTTTGAGTAATTATATACCCCTAACGGAAGGCATAGGTCTCCTAAAATTAGTTTATTTTTGGATTCTTGAAGAAAACAAAGTCACTTGGTGCAGATGGAAAACTACTCACAATGAGCGGAATATGCCCTCTGAGGTAAATATCGACCCTTGCTCGACAAGATCATCTCAAGGAAAAATTTTATCCAACAGGTTGAGGACATCCTAAGGTGGGGAAAATCCAAAACAGGCACCTTCAACCTCAAAGAGTCTTACTTCCTTAGTGTAGGGAATAACTCCCTCCAAAAAGATGCATCTTGGAACAAAATCTGGGGAGAAAATCTTTGGCCCAAAACAAACACCTTTCTTTGTTTATCGGTAAACAAAAGTATCCTCTCCTGGGACAATTTAACAAAAAGAGGCTTCACAGGCCCGTCTTGGTGCTCTTTATGTTGCAATGAGGAGGAGAAACAAAATCACCTACTCAACTTATGTCACTTCAGCTCGAAACTCTGGGATCAAAGCACCAACATTATGAGAATGTTATATAGAAACCGATTTGTCTGTAGGGAAACCATTGAGGTTTGGATAGACTCAGTATTTAAATCTCGCATCCTTGATCAGATTTGGCCGCTTCTTCCCGAGTTTATTCTCTGGAAGATATAGAAAGAAATGAACAGAAGGATATTCAACTCCTCCCCATTGAACTGGCAACAAATTTGGTCCAAAATCCTCTCCAACATCAAGGAAACAATCAACTTACACCATAATTGGACAATTCAATATTTCTCTTTTTCAACCAATGAGAAAATCATTCTCAATGCTTGACTACTCCAACTCACCCATTCTCTTCCAGCTTCAATCCTTGGTCTCTCAACAAAGAACATTCCCTATGATTGGCATGCCTCACAATATGGTTATTACAAAATAAAATTCAACAAATCCTCTAAGAGAAATCCACCACCATTCTCAACAGAAAAGGAGATATCCTCCTCCTAACAGAGAGAAACTTAGGGAATAACACTAAAAATGTTGCTCAACTTTGGTGACTACTCAAAGGACTCAAAGAGGCCAAAGAACAAGGGATAAATTTTCTCTTAGTAGAAGGAGACTTCCAGATCATCATCAACCTCCTCTCCCATCTCTTAAATGGTGTAGATCCGGAAAAGATTTCTCCGAGTTGGAGACTCATGAACGCGTTGATCAGAATAAAATCAATTCTTCATCCCCAATCAATAATTATCCCCTCCCACATTCGAAGAAATGAAAACAAAGTAGCGGATAAGTTGGAAAATTTTGGGGTAGACTTCCAGGAAGGAGACTTTCATTGTACCTGTGCCTCTTGTCCAAATCATCCCCTCATTGTTCCTTTCTTAACCAAAACTCATAGCAAGGATGCGCCCCTAGATGGGGTGTCACCCGGATAATCGCATGAATGGACAAGTGGGTGGACACCTAGACACAACCCACTCAGCACCACGCCAACGCAAACCACACTCCTGCCTAGAATTTAATCCATGCATTTAACGCATCGGTCAACATACACCCATTACCACTCTCACATAAATCCAGTTGTGGCTATGGAAATCTAGTTCATAGAGGTTGTTAATGCACTGGGATGGCCTCCCAACCATTCCCATCGCAAGTTTTGGATCCATGGCTTTTGTTCTGCATCGGTGGAGTCTATTTCCCATTCGCATCCTTCGCCTCTCACTCCTCGCAGTCACATTTCCTCTTGGGTTTCTCTTCGCCTATAGTTTGAGCTTATCCCTCTACTCCACCTTTGGTACATTTTCTCCCCTGCTCTCCTGGTATTCCTCCTGATGTTGCGACAATGAGGAAAAACAAAACTTGTGGGTGCTTGGTATAATTCGAGGGGAAGAGACTCGCAGGGTAGAGGTATGGAAGCGCCTTCCATTTGTTGGTGACTACCAGAGGCCTTTGTCCCATATACCTTAATTTTTGACTTCTTTCAAGGTGACATACTTGAACCTAGAAGAAAAATTAACTTAGTGCAGGGATTAATTTTACAAATAATATGAAATTGAATGCAACATAATAATTTTCACTACTAGAGAACTCACTGGGGAAGTCACTGGGTAGAAATTCATCCTCTAAGGATGATAAATTGATGGCACACATGCATGAAAAAATTGTTGAATGTTTGAGGAAGGAAGTATGCAAAATGGACTCAAAATTAAAAATCAAAGGTTTAGAGATTAACTCCTCCAATGCAAACTAAAGGAGTTGATAATAAGTTGTTCGATGTGTATCGGATGATTTAATTTCCAACCTTCTGATAAATTTTTTGAGGAGAGATGGTCGAGCTATCTCTGATGCAATATCGACAAGGTTGATGACAACTCCTCTGCTTTGAATCAGATGTGTTAACTCTAACTATTTTTATGATGCATTAGAGGAAAGAAAATGAAATCCTTCAAGTTAAAGACTATGGGAAAATAATTGGCGAAGTTGTTTAGAAATCCTCCTAATATATCAGAGGAGTTAAAAATAACTCTTTGATATAATCATAGGGGTTACCAGGAAATGGTCCAATGGAGAAAAAGAGGGTTGTTGGTTTGGTTTTCGAAGGCCACACAAAGGAAGGCAAAACCTAGTGATAAGTATTGTGATCCAGATGGAAATTCTCATTAAGTGTTATGAGTGTCATTGATAATATCCTTTGGGAAGAAAATGTTTATTATGGTTAAGTATTAATGTCTCTCCAAGAATCTCGGTGTTGGCCAGTTTAGCGAGGGGGGAACGAAAATCCTTCCAGGGTGAAAGAAAAAAGGGTTTAATAGTATTTTGGGAAATGTTGTTTCCAGAGTATATTTTTTATAGGACATGGGAATAACTAAGAGGGTAGTTTGTAAATGCAAAGAAACCACTAACCAAGAAGAAAATAAAACCTAACCCTAGTGATGAATAACATGTTGAGGCTTACCTGGAAATATGATGCCATGTGGGGGAATACAAGAGGCTGAGGAAGTCAACAAATCAGATCAATGTGGCCTTCATCTCGAATGAAGAAATCTAAATCTACTTCTAGATGCTCTAGTGAAATGAGGATAAGTGGTTATTCAATCTATATATAACGAAATAAATGACTTTTTCATTTAATGCAATAATTGGCATATATTTTTTATTGAAGGAATTGGGCTTAGGACCTTTTATGCATATTAGAAGACTTCGTGGGAAGTCCTCTACTTTCATTCATGAACATGGATGAAACTCCTCCAATGGGCATTGGAGGAGTTGGAATCAACTCCTCTCATTCCATCAAAATAATTTATAGCAACTTTCATGATAAGTGAGATTCATCGAAGAGAGTGAAGGGAACTCCTCCAATATAGATAAGAGGAATTAGAGGGAACTCCTCTCATGTACATCAGAGGAATTAAGGTCAATTTCAAAAACCCTAATTTATTTTTTAAATAGCATCATTGTGATTTACATAACTTGAAACATTTATATGCTATACCTTAGGGTTTCTATTGATCTTATAGCTTCATATTTATTGGTCAAAATAACAAACCTATAGTCACTTCTAATATTTTATATTC